>VIAB01048173.1:6968-17807 GCA_009801035.1 Oophaga pumilio | reverse complement strand
AGTCTGCTAAGGAAATCCTGGGAAACTTCCACCTCTGCTCTTAAATCCAATATAGCTTCCACCTGTGTTGCCAGATCCCTCTTTGGATGGCTGGATGAGTTGGAGAACTACATTTCTCAGGGGACCTCTAAAGGGGATTTGTTGGACTCACTACCTATTCTCCAAACGGCAACAGGGTTCCTGGCCGATGCCTCTATGGAATCAATCCGTATTGCTGCCAGGTCATTAGTCCAATCTAATTTGCCCAGAAGAGCCCTCTGGCTCAAGATGTGGAGTGGGGATGTAACTTCTAAAATCAAGGTATGTTCTATTACCTTTAAGGGTGAATGTCTTTGGGCCAGCACTGGATGAAATCCTGGAAAAGGCCACAGATAAAAAGAAAGCTCTTCCTGAGCAAAAACTGCCCAGGAAGCGTTTTTTCATGCCTCTGCCTCAGACCAAAGGAAAGGGAAAAACTGGGAGATGGAGTTACGCCAAAGGAAGGGGCAAGAACATTCTTGTTCCCCAACAGCAGCACAAGCTGCACAAACAATGACTCCGACCCGGTGGGGGGGCTCTCTAATTTTTTCCACAGTTGGCAGGCCATTTTCAGCAGCCACTCGGTCCTCAATGTTATCAGGGAGGGCCTCCTTATAGAGTTCGAGTTCTCTCCTCCTCGGGTCTTGAGAATCACCTCCCTTCCATCTCAGGGAGCCCAATGTTTGCTGATGTCAGGCCTTCAGGAGCTATTAAGCTCAAAAGCAATCTCCCCAGTTCCTGCAAATGAGTGGGGAAGAGGCCACTATTCCCGACTCTTAGTGTAAAAAAAAAAAAAACCTATGAAAGCTCTCAATCGATATATTACATACCACAAATTCAAGATGGAGTCGGTAAAATCAGCCACCCCCCTGATAGTTGCCATGAAGAAGTGAGGACTTATCGACCTAAAAGATGCTTACTTCCATGTGCCAATTCATCCTTGGCACAGGAAGTATTTGAGGTTTGTGGTTCAGCAGAACCAACAGGTGAGGCATTATCAGTACAACGTGCTTCCTTTTGCGATCTCCTCGGCACCAAGGGACTTTTATAGAATCATGGCAGAGGCTGTATCATACATCCGGAGACAAGACATCTGCATTGTGCCTTACATGGACGATCTGCTAGTCACAGGCCCTTCCGCTCAGATTCTCAGGAGCCATGTGACAAAATCCCTGAACATTGTGCAAACCCTGGGACGGCTCCCAAACCTAAAAAAATCCCAACTCCAACCTTCCAAAACGAGAAAGTTTCTGGGGATCCTTCGAGACTCAGAAAAATAAATGTCCTTTCTACCAGAGGATCATCACCTGACTATATTGGCAAAGATCTCAGACTTCAGGAAACAAAAATCCCCTACCCTTCAGACAGCGATGTCTGTTCTAGGGTCAATGACTGCCTGCATCCACTCAGTGTCTTGGGCTTAGGCCCACATTCCTAGGAACTGGAACGGGAATCCCAGCCCACTAAACAATAGGGTCCAGACCCCAGGGAGTGTAAGGGCTTCCCTAGCCTGGTGGTTGAGTTCCAGGAATCTTCACAGAGGTGTAAGCTGGGTGCAATCCCACCTGGTTACGATAACATCAGATGCTAGCAAGAGGGGGGGCCGTAATATCTCATACTCCGTTCCAGTGTCGCTGGAGTCAGAAGATAAGTTCCAGATCCTCCAATTTCAGAGAGCTGAAGGTGGTGGAGAAAGCTCTTCTGGTAGCAGGCAGTCTGATCTCCGGATGTCACGTCAGAGTGTATTCAGACAACATGACTACTGTGGCCCACCTCAAGCATCAGGGGAGCACGAGGTTCGACAGTCTAAAGGGCATTTCAAGACGAATATTCTGTTGGGCCGAAAAACATCTTGCCTTGACAGCAGTCCACCTAATGGGGTCCTCCAACCCCCAGGCAGATTTTCTGAGTCGCCAAGACGTACAGCCAGAGAAATGGAGCATGAAAAAGGACTATCTTCAGTATGCTGGTAGACAGGTGGGGCCTACCAGATGTCGATCTATTTGCCTCAGGCCAGAATGCACCGGTCGAAACTTACTTCTCCCTAAACCCCAGGGACAATTCTCTAGGAGTGGATGCCTTTGCTCAAAAGTGGAGCTTCAGGTTAGCATACGCCATTCCTCTGATACTTGCGAAGACCCTCCAGAAGATCCGAGAGGATCGGGTGCCAACCATCCTGGGGGCTCCTGTGTGGCCAAAAAGGAGCTGGTTCAATGTCATCGTAGAGCTCCAGGTAGATGGACCAGTTCACTTGTCATTAGAAACAGACCTCCTTCTGCAAGGTCCTCTTCACCATCCGAATCTTCAAATGCTGAACCTACCTGCCTGGTTACTGAAGCCCAAGTGTTATGTGCTGGACGGCTTTCAGATGCAGTAATGACTACCTTACAGAAATCGAGGAAACCAGTCGCCAACGCTATCTATAATAAAGTGTGGAAGAAATTTTCATCATGGTGTCTTCCTAATCTGCCTGACCCCTTCCACCCAACTATTTCACAAATATTGGACTTTTTGCCAAAAGCACTAGAATTAGGTCTTAGACCCAGTACTCTGAAAGTCCAGGTCTCTGCCTTAAGCTCTGTTTTTGATCAAGACTTAGCCAACCATCGTTGGATCAAGAGGTTTATGGTATCAGCACTTAAGCCCCCGTCACACTAAGCGAGATCGCTGAAGCGTCACAGATTTTGTGACGCAACAGCGACCCAGCCAGCGATCTCGCTTAGTGTGACACGCAGCGACGACCAGCCCTCCTGCTGGGTATCGCTGATCGTCGTTGAATGTCCTGGACCATTTTTTTATCGTTGGTCTCCCGCTGGCCAGCGCGCATCGCTGCGTGTGACAGCGGGAGACAAACGATCAGCGAGCTGGAATCCAATGTACATATCGGGTAACTAAGGGCTGCGCGGCGCCTAGTTACCCGATATGTACCCTGGATACCGGCTCCCAGCTTCTGCTATAGAGTGCTGGGAGCCGGTATCTAGGATACATATCGGGTAACCGATGTGTTCTTTGGATACCAGCGTGCTCGCTGGTCCTGATCGCTGGTGAGTCTTCCCATGTGACAGCTCACCAACGATCAGCTAACGATGTTCCAGCGATCCCATCCACGTATCGTTGGTGGGATCGCTGGGACATTGAAGAATGTGATGGGACCCTTAGACTGCATGCCAAAAAACAAATTGTTGTTCCATCCTGCGACTTAAAGGTCTCATGGGTCCACCATTCGAGCCTTTGTCCTCTGCGAGGCGTGTAGGGGAATTGCAGGCTTTATCCATTAGAGAGCCTTATTTAAGTATCAGAGATGACTCTATAATTTTCCGACTTGATCGGTCCTTTCTTCCTAAAGTAGTGTCTGATTTCCACCAGTCGCAAGTCATCATCCTCCCTTCTTTCTGCCGGAGTCCAGCAAATCCAAAGGAGGAGAAATTCCATACACTGGATGTCCGGCGCACAATCTTACACTACTTGGAACAATCCAAACCCTGGAGAGTTTACCAAAATCTATTCATACATCCATCAGGTCGTAATAAAGGGAAGAAAGTGGCAAAAAGTACCATTGCAAATTGGATCAAGCGGGCCATAGCTGAAACATATCTGGCCCAGAACATGACACCACCTGCAGGAATAAAGGCTCACTCTACAAGGTCTTCTACCTCAGCCTCCTGGGCTGAAAGGGCAGGCGCATCCACTGGGAAGATCTGCAGGGCTGCAACATGGTCTTCGTTGCATACCTTTACCAAGCATTATAGATTGGACTTATTGTCCAATAGGGATCTAGTCTTTGCCCGGAAAGTACTCCAGGCCAATGTCCCCCCCCCCCCCAGTGCAGAATTGGTTGGTATTCCTCCTATGCTGTCGTGGAAGGTGACTAGAGAAAATAGAATTAGACCTACCAGTAATTTGGTTTCTAGGAACCTTCCATGACAGCACTAATTCACTCCCTATATTCTTGGATACATTTCTGAGAATCTAAAGGTAACTAACAGGTGCTATGGTGTTAGTTATAAGTCACTGGCAATTGGGAGGTAGGAGGGGTTTTAAACCTGTTTGTGCTTCTTGTCCCCCATTAGCGCGTGGAGACAACCTCCTATGCTGTCTTGGAAGGTTCCTAGAAACCGAATTACCGGTAGATCTAATTCTATTTTTTTCTTCACTGACCAATGGCATAAAATTGTGAGACATATCTGGTGTCAATATGATCACTGCACCTCTAGATGAATTACTTGAGAGGTGTATTTTGTAAAATAGGGTCACTTATGGGGGGGGTTCTTCTGTTCTAGCAGTACAGGGACTCTGCCAATGTGACATAACACCTTCTAAACCAGTCCAGTAAAATCTGTACTCTAATATGGCGTTTCTTCCCTTCTAAGCTTTGCACTGTGCCTCAAAAGTAGTTTTTGACCACGTATGTAACAAATTGTACCCTCCATTTTCTCCTATTATCCCTTTGGAAAATTAAAAATTTGGGGCTTAAGCAACATTTTAGTGGAAAAAAAATGGTAATTTTCCATTGACTCAGCCCAATGTTATACAATTCTGTAAATCGCTTGAGGGTTAGAAATGCTCACTACACCTAGATGAATTCCTCAAGAGGTGTAGATTCCAAAATGAGGTCACTTGTGGGGGTTTCTGTTTCGGCATGTGGCTCTTCAAATGCGACATGGCATCCACTCCAAAATTCAAATGGTGCTCCTTCCGAGCCTGGCTGTGCAGCTGAACAGTCATTTTCCACCACATATGGGAGTATCGGCATACTCAAGAGAAATCGCACAACATATTTTAGGGTTCATTTTCTCCTGTTACCTTTGTGAAAATGAAAAATCAGAGGTGCAAGGTTTTTGTGGGAAAAATGTAATTTTACATTTTCATGGCTCAATGTTCTAAAATTCTGTATAGCACCGGAGGGTTCTAGGTGCTCACCACACATCTACATAAATTGCTTGAGGGGTGTAGTTTCCAAAATGGGGTCACTAGGTGGGGGGGTCACTGTTTAGGCACATGGGGGCTCTTCAAATACGACATGGCATCCGCTATCTATAGCAGACAATTTTGCACTCCAAAAGTCAAATGGTACTCCTTCCCTTCCGTGACATGCTGTGCCCTAAAACAATAGTTTTCCCCAACATATGGGGTATCTACGTACTTGGGAGAAACTGCACAACAAATTGTATGGTCTATTTTCTCCTGTTACCTTTGTAAAAATGCAAGATTTGGGTTAAATCAATATTTTGGTTGGAAAAAGTAAAATTTTCACTTTTTTCCTTCCACACTGCTTTAGGGACCAGAATTAAAGGGTTAATAAATGTGGTTTTTAGAACTGGGTATTTTCTGCCATATAGCTTCCCCAAAATAAGTGCTTTAGATGCAGAGCATGTTCGCTGCGCCCAAAGAGCTGCATGCTATTGAACGCTGGCAAATCCGCTTGTGTTATTTTGTGACATCTCTGATTTAAGGGCATAAAAATTTAAAGTTTGAAAACTGCCACATTTTTTTTAACCCCTTCATGACATGCGCCATACTAGTACCGCGCATGTCATGTATCCCCCTTTGATGTGGGCTCTGGCGCTTAGCCCACATCTTTTCTGGCACGTCAGCTGTTTTGAACAGCTGACATGTGCCCGGAACAAATGCGGGTGAAATCGCGATCCTCCTGTGGCTATTAACCCGCTAAATGCCGCTGTCAACCGCGGACAGCGGCATTTAACGCACGCTTCTGGCAATCATGCCGGAAATCTGCCCATCGGTGGTCGGCGCTCATAGCAAGTCAGCAATTCTGCTACATACAGGCGATCTGACCTGTATGTAGCAGAGCCAATCGGGTTACGGCAGCTTCTAGTCTCCCATGAAGACTATTGAAGCATGCCAAAAGTAAAGAAAGTTTTTAAAAATATTTGGTATCACTGCGTTCAGAATGGCCCGATTTATCAAGCTATAAAAAGAATTAACCCAATCGCTAAATGGCGTAATGAGAAAAAAAAATTCAGAATGCCAGAATTACGCTCTTTTTTGGTCGCAATAACAAGCGATCAAAAGATCGTTTCTGAAATTCTGCACCAAAATGGCTTGGCACGCAAAAAATAAGCTTTCACCCAGCCCCAGATCATAAAAATTGGAGATGACACGGGTATCAGAAAATGACGCAAATTTTTTTTTTTCTTTTTTAGCAAACTTTGGAACATTTTTTCGCCACTTAAATAAAAAAGAACCTAGAAATGTTTGGTGTCTTTAAACTCATAATAACCTGGAGAATCATAATGGCAGGTCAGTTTTAGCATTTGGTGAACGTGGTTAAAAAAAAATCCAAAACACAGTTGTAGAATTGCACTTTTTTTTAGCAATTTCACCGCACTCTGAAATTTTTCTCAGTTTTCAGTACACGATATGGTAAAACAAATGGCTCTGGGAAGAAGGGAAGTTATGGCTCTGGGAAGGGGAGTGAAAATCAGAAACACAAAAATGAAAAAGGAAAAAGGGCTGCAGCGCAAAAGGGTTAAGGTGATAACAGGCTTGGGGCTGAGGGTGAAGGGGGAATGTTCTTGTTAACAGTGCTAAGCCAGGGTAAGATGTGCCATGGCGCTCCGTAGGGTATGTGCACACATTGTGGATTTTGATGCGGATGCGCGGAATTGCATCAAATCCGCAGTGTATTACAGTATCAATGATAGTCAATGGGAATTTGAGAATTGCTGTGCACATGCTGCGGAAAAATCAGCGCGGAATCACAGCGTTTTATTTTCCGCAGCATGTTAATTCTTTTTGCAGATCTGCAGCGTTTCTGCACCCATTCACTATACATTAAGGGAAATCCACATAACAAAAATGCATGAAATCCATGCAGATTTTAACCTGCATTTTCTGCCAACAGAGGAAGAATCCGTGCAGAAAATTCCAAAGGCAAATCTGCAACTTGTGCACATACCCTTAAGCTAGTTTAGTACTCCTACGCAAGAAGAAAAATTCCCCTTTAAAACCCAAGTCAGAGATGTTTTAGCCAAATCAGATTCCAGCTTTGTGCTCAGGAGGAGCAAAGACCCCGAAAGACAGGTCTGCATACAAAGTTTCTGTAATGTCAAGGCTTAAGAGTCACTATTGACTAGGATTGAGTTTTTATTGCTGCGTTTGCATTAGGTACTGTGGTATATGTGCCCGCACAGTCATGCCACCGGTGTGGACTCTTCAGGTGTCTCTGGAGCCTGCAGTACGTAAAGAGGAGGCATTGTGCAGCCACGTCAGGGCGTCCCGACTTCCTATGGGTGTCTGTGACAATGGTAATAGCAGAGGCGACCACCTGAAATGGAGAAGATTAACAGGTGGTGAACATCTATTCTAATCACTGCAAAGATTGGCTCTTCAGGAGGAGGAGGTGGTGTTAACCCAAAGCACTGACGTATGTTTACTTCCAGAATGCCCCGTCGGTTGCATCACCTCCACTCCCAAAATGCCCTGACTGTGGCAAAACAGCAGCGCCTAGAATCCCTCAGACATTCTACAACTACAGTTCCCAGAATGCCTCAGCATTTGCAAAACTTCAGCGCCCCAAATGCTTCAGTGGTGGCAAAACAGTTGCCAGAAAGTCTTTACCTGTAGCAAAATTACAGCTCACAGAATGCCTCAGTGGTTGCAAAACTACAGCTCCCAGAATGCTTCAATAGGTGCAAAACTACAGCTCCCTAAAGTTACAGCTCCCAGAATCCCTCAGCTGTTCTATAGCTTCAGCTCCCAGAATCCCTCAGAAGTTGCAAAATTACAGAATTCTCTATTGCCACCTAGTGGAGTCCAGAAGGAAAATACTGGATTGACTAACATCTTTTATTCATTTGGCAAGGCTCATTACAGGGCTGGTAGACGTTGACTTATTGAACCGCTATCACCACAAGGTGGCAATAGAGAAACCATTTTCCTATTTTGCATATCTTTTCCCAGGGGACCTTGCCTGGCCTAGAAGCCTCCCTTACTATTATTGGTGGGCTCAGTAGAAAATAATGTGATGTTAGATATACCAACCTGTGGGGCCGGCTCCGCATCGGTGACCAAGCACTCTCCTCCTGAGATTATAGTGCCTCTTCCTGGGAGGACGACCTTTTTCAGGGGTCTTTTTTTGGAGCTCGTTGCTTTTTTGCACTTGGTTGGGTGACACCTCCATGCTGCGTCTCTTGTACTCTCCATGTAGTTCCTCTGTCTGCATCTTCCTCACCACTGCTGGCTGGTGTTGAAATCTCTGAAGCTCCTGACTTCTTGTGGACTCAGCTCCATTATGACATCATATGACATCACTATATATGTTCTAACACTGGTCAAGCAGTTTAATTAGCTTGGCCAAAATTACCCAGACTAGAGAAATGAGCCATCTAGTAAATGGGACAAGAGTATTGTCTCTCATCGTGGAGATGCAGCTGTTATAGGGAATCCTGGGAAAAAGTATGCAAATTAGCTCTCCGCAAATAAGAGAAAACTCTCTGGTGCCACCTGTAGGTGAATGTTCAACATGTTAAAAAGCGTTAAATCATAGCTGAGCCAGAGTCCTCCATAAAGAAGAGACATCATCTGTAAACAGCTTGTTCCTTCTGGCAGAAAGCTAATTTTCTAAGCAGGAGATAGGTCAAGACTGGAAATGACTGGTAATGCTGCCAGTCAGTCGCTGTCGGTTCTCGGGAAAGGAACACACCACAAATCACTAAGCGTTTTTATTGATGATACTGTCTACAGTCCCTGCTGCATTAATCCCAGTGAAGACAGTCGCTGACTGGTGTTCCTCGTCCTCTTCTTTATTAGCAAGGTGGTCTATGTGTCTCGCGTCTCCAAAGACAGGTCGGACCTACGCAGCAGAATCTTTCCTTTTACCAGCTCATTCTGTAATGGTAGTAGTAGCGCAAGCGCCCCCCCCCCTGAGGAGAGAATATTCATTCTTTCATTTATAATAATTAAAAGGGTTGTCCATCCCTGTTCATTGGAAGGTGAGTGGCACCTATGGTGTTGAGCTGCGCAGGGCAGCAGGTATCATACACATGTCCTGGAAGGCACCAATGGCCTCCTGAGCGCTGCCAGAGAACCCCTTTAATGAAAATTACCAAGAGCCGAAGGAAACCTGGCAATGGCCCCAGGTTGAGCAGGACAGTCCCAAGTTTTGGCATGCCACATATTTTAATTTTGACGGCAGGTAAGCCAGTTCACTGAACTGCACCACCTTCATGTTGCCCGCCTCCCTGCCAACCAGCACTGGCACCTTTCTTCCACATGTCCCGCTATATGAGCTCAAGGAGGTGATCAGACTATGTAGAAGACAATAATTCAGAACTATCAAGGTCCTCATGGGCGGGAACTCCTTGTGCAAGAGAGGAGAGTAAATAGTTGCTACACATTCCTTTTATAAAGAAGCCATATCAGAGGATCATGGGAGGCTTTTCCTAAACACGATACAACGTATAACTAACTTGCTGGGTGTAACAAATAATAATTAGTGTTACCCTGACGTCCGGCTTTGGTTCTCTTGTAGGCAATAAGCCTCTTTCGGTGTGGGCGTTTTCTTATTCTATGGGAGTGGCACCTCCTGTAAGGCATGATGGTATATTTCACTCACTTCGTCCCAGAGATCACAGTTCCATGGTGATGTTGCAATTCTGCCGTGTGATGAGATAACGACAGCGGTAGCTTTCATTAACTGCTTCTCTATAACCTTCCAAGGTGTCCAGAAAGAGCCGGCACCTCTCTGTTCTTGTGCTTCCTTCTACTCCCAGGCGGCTTGGCTTGCGCTATAAAAGTATGGAGCGAGGCCACACCCACTGGCTGGGAGTAGGTATAACTCACGCATACCCTCCGGTCCCGAGTCAGAAACTGGCGAATCCCCCCCAGCGCATGCACTGCACATTCATGAGTCTGTGGTCACACAGAGTGACTGCAGATGTATCGGTTTGGACCGGACAACCCCTTTAATGGCAATAAAAATATCTGAGTTGGCCCAGTTGTTAGCACTGTTGCTTTCCAGCTCTGAGGTCTTGGGTTCAAGTCCCACCAAGGACAACATCTGCAAGGAGCTTGTATGCTCTCCTTGTGTTTGCGTGTCAGGTATTTGTGTATGTTCAGTTGTCAATAATTTTGGAAAATTTTGCAAAATGCAGTACCTCACCTGAAAAGCTTGTGGACCCCAATTCTATGTCAGTACTCCCCAAATATAATGAGTCTTTAATAGTATTGGCCTTCCCATATGTCAAACGTTTTTGGGGCCCCCTTAGGTTCCAAGGAGCAACCTTAGTCCTTTTCCCCCTCTAGCCTCTGCACCTCACTGGCCTCCTCTGTCCATGGACGATCTCATGAAACAGATCCTCAGTCTGGAGAAACTTGAGTATGAGGAATTTGCAGAGGTCAGTGGCGTCATTGCTGCACCCTGGAGCTAGAACCACAGTGGATTGAGAAGACCAGTAACCTCCCTCTCTCTCTTGCTGTCCCTTCTGATGTACCCTGGTTTGTGGATAAGCAACAGCACCGTCATCATGGAGACTGGACTTGCGTAGACCTCAGCTAATGTGTACCCTTCACGCTCCATGACATATAAGGAGCTGAGCCCACTCCACATAGGTCTGGTGTCGGATCCTTCGAGCTCCGATCTGATTAACCATTACAATGCCGCTGCTATGATCATGGCATGGCGTCCATTTTAGTACCTCAATGTCATAGGTTACCATGGCTGTAAGGCAAGGCCCCCTATAACCGCCATCTTGTTTGTCCTATGAAGCTTATCTTGTGTCTGAAGTTCATAGGAGACTGTGATTTTTATTCATACTGTGCTATCACACGCTTAAGTCCCCTGAGGAGTGGAAAAAATAA
>VIAB01048166.1:6685-17810 GCA_009801035.1 Oophaga pumilio | reverse complement strand
AAAAATAGTGCAATAAAATCACTCTATCAAATCGCCACAGACTACCGTATATGCATCGGAGTCTGCCTGCGTCCAATATCAGACCCCGGTGCACACATACATGCAACTAATCTCAATCCTAGGAATTAAGCATTTTTTGGATTGGACAACATTGTCTATATCACCACCTATATTTGACAACCAATAGCACTAATAGGTGACCTTTCTTCCTCTGGAGTCAATCTGACCCCTATCTTGTACAGATTAGGCACAAAGAAGATATACCACTTATACCAATAGTGCTGATGTCAATGAAATAATGACAATGTTTAACACAAAATAATATGGAACAGTCTCACCCATATGCATTGCACGTATCAGGTGTGTCTCTCCTCTGGAGTCTGGCCGGTCAGGAAAAACAAGGATCTCTTCCTATTATGCCCTGTTTGAGCTACTAAATCCTGACCCCATGACTCCTGCCCTTACAAAGGCAGTCCACAGCTGACCCTCAATATAAGAGGCCCTATTGTGTCCCTGTGCATCCCGTTTCGTCACTATGTGATTCCTCAGGGGACCAATTAGCACATTTTGGGCTTATCTTAGAAATATGGACCTTCCAGGCTGCCTCTGAAATAATAATGGTAAGACCATTACGAAACGCGTCGGGATGCACAGGGACACAATAGGGCCTCTTATATTGAGTGATTTTATTGCACTATTTTTCACTTTTCATTTGGTAGCTTTTATTCAGATAACATTAAAAGTTATATTTTAGATTTTCTCTATTGCTGATTCATGACACAGTGAGAGATTGTTGTGGTATTATATCCACTTGTGCTGTAATTTTCAATCACTGCAATGCCCTTCTCTAAGATGGTGGTGTATGCTGCACATGTCATCTCGTTGCCCACAGTGTACGTCCTTGCTCATTGGCTGAAAAAAGGCGCCTGCAAGCATTATGGGAAAACCGACTTGGGCGCTTGGGTCGACGATCGCATGGCTGACTGCATGCTATGGTCGGGTTTCGGACAGCGAAACCCGACTTTAGCGAAAGTCGGCAACTTTTGAATCTGACCGACCTGTTTCGCTCAACTCTAGTCAGGACATGGTGCAGAAGTGGAGTTTTTCCAAAAATGTGTGTTGGGACTGTGGAAGGTTTAAGGGCTGGAGGCGGAGCTGGGGTGGAGCCTTTGCGGTGTCTCAAGGGCTCCAAAAATGTTTCCAGTAGGGGCCCTGAAATTCCTGTTGGCAGCCCTGCTGGCGAGTGAGCAGTGTCAGTCAAGATCAGGGAAAGTGCTCAATATACAAATTGAAGCGCGTAAGATACAGTGCACAGAATCCTTGGCCAAGCCAAGGTGCATCGAAGTGCCTTTATTTGCATGTGAAATATAAGTATCTTTTTCTGCCACTAAAGTACTATAACAAATACTGCTAATATGATTTATGGACTAAGATCCCTATATAAATGTTAAAGTAGTATAATTTGTATTATTGGGGTGACTGACCCCCTTTATCTACAAGCAAGGCTAATGCAGTTGCTGGCTTAGATATTCTCTTACCTTGAAGCGGCAATTACAGATGAGTTAAGTCCACCATAACAAGACATCGCCACTGCTACTGGGATAAGCCATTTAGCATGACCAAGCACTTCATTTCCAAATGTCTATGAAAACAATAATGTCAGACTGGCAATCACCGGGATGATAATAATATTAATAATCTCCATTATTTCATGTAATGTTTATGAGAAATTACCACAGCCACTGCGTCACTTGTGAGAACAGCTGCCATATCCAGAACCACATAGTATGCAACATTGGTCAGCAGGTATATAACGGTTACTATCGGCATTGAAATGGCAATAGCAACAGGGAGGTTCCTGAAGAAAACAAAATTATAAAAACTATTTATAAAAAATCATTATCAAATTTTATTACATTAATCAAAAAATAATTGAGGTGAATACTAATTAAAGGGTATATAGATTCTAATGGAGCCTACAAGAAGAGTAACCATGAAAGATGTAAACTTTCTGCTGCTAGTTTCCCTTTTACATGACTATGATTTCTGAAGAAAGGATTTAGGGAAAAGTGAGAATATTTAATAATTAAAAAGGATTTGTCACAAAATTTCACGATAAAAGCTACATACGTAATTAAACAGATCCCTGATGAGGCTGGTGTATTTGCCTTGAAAAATGAAAGGATCACGTTATGAATCCATCTAAAGAATGAGAGAGGCCGTGAGTCCAAGTGTATTGAGCCTACCTACACCCAGCATGACTGACAGCTGTAGCTGATACTGAGCAGTGTAAGTCCTTAGCAGCAGGGAGGAGGAACACTGAGGATCTTGTCAATCAAGCTAAGTGGGTAGAGACTGAGTTTAAAGAACACCGATTGTTTCTGAGAAAAACACCAAAGAATATGAGATTACATGATTTTCCCTTGTAAATTATACAACCCTCATAATGGAGGAAGATACAGTTGTTTTTAACCCCTTCATTGTCTATCAGTCATAGAGAGGGTTGAGTGTGTGATGGGTAATCAATGTGATTGATAATAAAACACTTATAGGGTGGTGTACAAACATTGGACCTTTTTTATACTTACAATGTTCCCTTATATGCTGCTATCTCTTTGAGTAGACAGAAAGTGACGGCTGGAACATGATCCATTTCTGTTAATATGGATCAGGTGATAATTTACAGCTTTGAATGTAGTGACTATGGCCTGCTATATGACCAATATTCACCATTATTCACATTTCATTTGTGGTTCATGGACACGATCATGCTATTTCCGGCATGCATAGTAGAGCTGTGCATAGAGTTGCTGAGATGTGCTACAACCTGGCTGACAAAGCAAGGACGATGTGGTGTGAGTGATTGGGGGATCTTTTATCAGACGAGGTTATTTGGTGCACCCGGTTTTCATGAATGAGGAAACAACATAAGGTGCATATACCGGCGGCATCAACGGGATCAACGGGATCTTCAGAGCTGTGCATAACAGAGCTGAGCTGTGCTATAACCTGACTATCCGATCAATAAAGATGCCATGAGAGTGTTTCATTAGACAGGGTGATTGGGTGCATGCTAAGAGACAGATCCATTGGCAACAAAAGTTAAAGAAAGGTTAGGTGATAGCTGCAAATCAGTGTAGTTTTAAAAATAAGTTGTACTGGCATCCATAATACATTTTGTATGTACTGAAAATTAGGACCATATTATGATTTGGAGAATAACCTTTTAATCTGAGTCTCTCACTACATATACAAAGAGCACAACAGCAGTAACAATACAGAAGACTGTTAAGGGATTTACCTTTATTTCTGCTTCTTCTCTCCTTACTGCTCTATATTACACAGGAATCCATCTAGCCTTAAAGAGCAATCGACGTTTTATTTTTTTATTCCATAAATCAATAGCACACATGAAAATAAGCAACTTTGTAATATATGAGAAATCTGCTTCTGATTCTGAATCTGATCATTCTGTTCAGTGAAGACAGATTTTAACATTACAGACAGGAGGGGATGGAGGAGGGAGGAGCTATGCATCAGGCTCCTCCCACCTCCTCCAGTATCCATAGATTCTTATCAGTAGCCATTTTCTACCTCAGTAATGTAAAAATCTGTCTTCACTGAATACAGATTTTACCCCAGAATTGAGGATTTTGAGAGTGAATGATCAGTCCTGGTGGAGAAAAAAGCAGATTTTTCTGATAAGATATATTACAAAGTTATGTGTGTCCATGTGTATTATTGATTGGTGAAATAAAAATATAAACGACAGTTACTCTTTAGGTAAGACAGCAGTACAAATCTCCCCTGTGTTCATATGCTGCACACAGTCTCGACCACACATTGGTATCTTCAAGCTCACGAACAGCAGGTCTCACAAAGCTATCATAATAGGGAGACAATGGAGAGCCCTTCAGCCAACCCTAGTCCCATTTTGTTAAACGCCCATTTTCTAATACATGAGTCATTTTATGTTTTTCTTTTCCTTTATGAAGTTTCCCTTGAGCTAACAGATTTCACACCAGCCTCATCAGATAAAAGTGAGCTTTGAGTTTCAACCGATATTTACATTTATCACCAACCGAGAGAATTCAGAATCACAAACCTTTCTGGTATCTTAATTTCTTCTGTCACAAAGTTCAGTGTGTCCCATCCAGAATAAGAAAAAAGAGCAGAATAGAGGGCAAGAGCCATAAATCCCACATTAGTGGTTGAGCCTTGAAATGCAGCGTGTAGATTATCAGTTTTACCTGGGAAGAGAGCAATGAGCTTTACTTCAACTCCTGCAATGATCCCTGGGGTAAAGGTTACATAGGGCTACAAAGTCACTTTGGTCTTGATACATATAGTTTCTAACAAGGAGCATAAGCCCAAAAGTTGATCTACCTGTAACAAGTGAATAGCATTTAAGTCACAAGTAGGTCACAATTACATGTGACCACAGATGAGCAGGTAAACTGAAATAAGGAAATTTCAGCATTGCCAAATTTTCTCCAGAAATTCGATTTGCAGCAAATAAATTCACGTGGGTCTCAATACTGGAAGAGGATGGGGGGCAGGGCGGAGAGAGTGATATTTAACCCAACTCTGTCATACATAGTATCAATCATCTGCCCGACTGTATTCCATTGGGATCTTCTGATCTCCAATGACCCAATGATGTACTGACCAGCAATGAACAAGGTGTGATAATCCACTTGATAAACTGGAATATGATATTGTCGCTGATGGGCATTATTGGGATGTCTGCTCGAACCTACAAAACAACATTAGTCCACTCTCTGATGCTTCTCTAGTGTGGAAAATGATGTAATGTTTGTTTTTTGTGAATCAAATCTCAATGTTTTTGAATTTGTTGGAATCGTGAATTTCAGAAAATTCAACTTGAATTCAATGCTCTGCGGATCAATCCGCTCATCTGTACTTGTTAATTATATTGACATCCTTGATTAAAAAAAGGGGCATCACTTGAGACTTGCAACCAAAAAATCCAATGGTTTGGATTTTCAGTAAAATTTATGGTTGTCGTTATATTATACTGACACTCATTAGACATTATCACACAGTGCGAAGGTTGTCGTGTAGCCCTAGCTTAGCATATTGTATGTTATAACTTTGAAAAATTTGAAATTTAGGACACCAAATTGGTTTAATTATCAGAGTTGATGCAGGCATATTTAGATATGCAATATGTGATTTCAAGGGACCTCGCTTATTAAAATGTCTGTCTTTGTAAGAAGGGCATTGTTTGGGGTGTCTGCTGAAGCAACTGCCCTGTACACAGCTGTTTTTCAGTATGATTTCTCCTTAACTTTACTCTTTTCTGAATTCCTTCCTGGCATTTTGAGATGAAATTGCTAAGTCTTCAGCTAGATTTAGAGAGAATATTAGCAATATAAGGAACCATTGTTTTAGGTGCCTTATTCACCTTGTTTAAAGAAGCCTTCCTATGAAGTTTTTTTTTTTAAATAAAACTGTGTATATGTGTATGTAATGTAGTTTGTATTTGTTAATATACTCACCTACTGCCACCTTCTCCAGGATCCAGCATTGTTCAGTGTTATGATTTGGTAACTGAGGAGGACAAGAGCAAAACAGCAAGGCAGCCGAACACCTGAGAGGTTGGGAACTAATGGGTTGCAGATCCCTAAACTAACCGCACAACTAGAAGCGTGGAGCGTACCTACGGTGATCCTAGATGCCTCGGCACAGCCGGAGAGCTAGCTACACCTAAAGATAGAAACTGGAAAGCTAACTGCCCCGGAGTAGAGCCCCAAAGAAATAGGCAGCCCCCAAACATATAATGGCGGTTAGACAAGACTAAACACAAACGCTGGCAGAAAATAGAGTGAGCAAACGCAGGGGCCAAACACTGACTAAATAGGACAGGAAAGAACAGAATACTATCTGCAACCCAGCAAAACCCTAGCAAAACTTCAAACACTTCTGAATACAAAAATGCTGAGATCACACGATCTCGCCACCCACTAAATCAGCTCTCAGAGTGAACAAGGCTAACCTGCAGCCACTCAAAAAGCAGGGAAAGAGCAATTGAACAAATAACAGTGGCTACAGAAAACAGAGAGAAGCACAGGCCCCTGGAGGGGACCCGGCTAACCTCCACAAAGATGCAGACAAAAATGGAAATAGCAAACACAATAGAAATAAGCAGAAAATATCTTATTTGAAAGTAGCAGACGCAGGCAAGACACCAGCAGACTTCCAAATGAACCAGGAAACAACAATTGATCACCGGCGAGGATCATGGGAAGGCAGCTCCATTATATCAGTCCAGTCAGTGACTCCTGATTGCCAGGTATCGCTGCCAGCTGAGGAGGCCCAGTCATTCGATACAGCTTCAGTACCGACAGCAACCACCACAGGGAGCCTCCGCTCAGAAATTGTCTCCAATACGTTCACAACAGTTCAGCTTCTCTTCTCAGTGATGTCACCACTCTTCCGATCTCCGGTTCTCTCAATGCTTTATGCATGAGCAAAAAGTCTCTTTTACAATATAAGTCTATGGATCATTGCTCTGATGCTTCTTAGGCTTCCATTGTAAAAGTCACTTCTCATTCATGCAGAGCAAAGTGTGACCCAAAGAGTCTGAAGAGCAGTTTTTATTACATGAAAAGTAGAGTTGGATTGTAGTTCAGTTGAGAAAGGGAATTTTGTTGAATGTTTCTCATCTCCCTTGTGCGATGATATAATCCTCCTTTTGGTTTTAAAAAGAGAAGGTCTCTCAAACATGATGTGATGTGCACTGGGAATTAGTCAGTGATCATACCATTTTAGAAAAGATCATTCAAAACAAATTTATTGCAGAAGCTTTAAAAACTAATAATTGTACCTTGGCCAATCTTCACAAGGCCTACTGAAATGATCATAAGGAGGGACAAGATCTTGACATAGGTGAAGACATCTTGAACTCTTGTTCCCCATTTTACGTGGACACAGTTAATTAATGTTAAAGTGCCTAAATGTGAAACCAAATGGGTAAAAAATGTCAGTGAATGGCCAAGAACTGTATTATATTTACTCTAAATTATTCTGCTGAACATATATCCCACATTAATTTCTTATAGCAACAAAAATAGTCATAATACTATAAATAACTTATAAGTGGAACGTTTATTTGCAGGTCATGTTGTGAACAAATCAACGTCACTCATAAAAGAATTTCTATATTAATGTTGTATGTCCATATCTACTTAAACTTTGCTTGTCTCATATATTGGTGAAGGGAATTAGAGGTGGTCTGAATGCTTACATTACTTTGAACGGCAGGTGACCAGATCCAGCAAAATTCAAATTTGCCTGTATGCACTGTTTTTCATAGGAAATTTGGTTCTTAAAGAAGCTACAGGTGCTTCTCACAAAATTAGAATATCATCAAAAAGTTAATTTATTTCAGTTCTTCAATACAAAAAGTGAAACTCATATATTATGTAGAGTAATTACCAACAGAGTGATCTATTTCATGTGTTTATTTCTGTTAATGTTGATGATTATGGCTTACAGCCAATGAAAACCCAAAATTCATTATCTCAGTAAATTAGAATAATTAACAAAAAACACCTGCAAATGCTTCCTAAGTGTTTAAAAAAGGTCCCTTAGTCTGTTTCAGTAGGCTCCATAATCATGGGGAAGACTGCTGACTTGACAGATGTCCAGAAGGCAGTCATTGACACACTCCTCAAGGAAGGTAAGCCACAAAAGGTCATTCATTGCTAAAGAAGCTGGCTGTTCACAGAGTGCTGTATCCAAGCAAATTAATAGAAAGTTGAGTGGAAGGAAAAAGTGTGTTAGACAAAATTGCACACAAGCAACCGGGATAACTGCAGCCTTGAAAGGATTGTTAAGAAAAGGCAAAATCAAGGTCCCATAGTCTGAAGGAAGAGTGGAGAGGCATCCCATCCAAGCTGCTTGAGGTCTAGTGTGAAGTTTGCACAATCAGTGATGGTTTGGGGAGCCATGTCATCTGCTGGTGTACACACGGTCCACTGTTCCAGTGTGTTTTATCAAGACCAAAGTCAGCACAGCCATCAACCAGGAAATTTTAGAGCACTTCATGCTTCCCTTTGCCGACAAGCTTTTTGGAGATGGAAATGTAATTTTCCAGCAGGACTTGGCACCTGTCCACACTGCCAAAAGTACCAATACCTCATTTAAAAACAACAGTATCACTGTGCTTAAGCCTATAGAAAATCTATGGGGTATTGTCAAGAAGAAGATGAGAGACACCAGACCCAACAATGCAGATGAGCTGAAGGCTGCTATCAAAGCAACCTGGGCTTCCATAACACCCCAGCAGTGCCACAGGCTGATCACCTCCATGCCATGCTGCATTGATGCAGTAATTAATGCAAAAGGAGCCCCGACCAAGTATTGAGTGCATTTATTGAACATACATTTCAGTAGGCCAACATTTCGGATTTTAAAATCATTTCTCAAGCTGGTGTTATAAATTATTCTAATTTACTGAGATAATGAATTTTGGGTTTTCATTGGCTGAAAGCCATAGTCATCAACATTAACAGAAATAAACACTTGAAATAGATCACTCTCTTTGTAATGACTCTATATAATATATGAGGTTCACTGTTTGTATTGAAGAACTGAAATAAATTAACTTTTTGATGATATTCTAATTTTGCGAGAAGCACCTGTATTATGCTCTGGGTTTACTCTAGACCTCAGAGCATAATAAACATAAGATGTTAAAAATGAAAGAAATCCTTATACTTACCTTACTGCTCTCCTTTCTGGCCCTTCACCACCACCCATCTGGTCCTTATTGCATCTTCTGATCCCATTCCCTACTGCTTTCATGGAAATTTCTGAAATTCTCACAATGTGCCTGTTCTCATGATGCCCGGAAGGGATCTGCGCAGGCAAGCAAAAGGTTACAACATCATGATGTGTACTGTGATTTTGCATGCGCATGCACAGATCCTTCCTGGGTCTCATCAGAGTTGGATGTCTCGACTCAGTGGGAGTGGATCGGGAATTTCAGCGTGAGTAGTGGGGATCAGAAGATGTAACGAAGACTGGACGGGTAATGGTGAGGAGTGGGGGACTCGGAGAGATGAGTGATTCAATGAGTATGGATTTTTTTTTCTTTTTGATGGCCCTTTACAATTAAAAAAAATGGTGGCCAAATTTTTGAAAAATTCAAGAAGAATTCAATTTTACTCTAATGTATTGACCCATCTCCGCTTCCAATTCACCTGACTGGTTACACAATAAACTTGGTAGATTTCAGAAAAAAACATTGTAAAATAAATATCTAACAAACACAAATTCCAGATTTTTTTCATAGTATTTAAGTTTTTTACACAGAGTTATCAATAATAACTACACAGAATAAAATGACCATTATTCCTGTACTATTTTTTTATTCCAAAAATTATTTTTCAAAGCTAATTTTTTCATTAACACATCAAAGAGCCATAACTGCAGCATTTCCAATGGGGTTTCCAAATCACTGTCCCTGGCTCCAGACTTCTTTTGCGCTTGTATACACTGTGCATGAGCCATTGATTGGACAGTGTAAGATTGATTAGAAACACTGTCCCAACTAGTAAAACCCAGGTATATATATATATACCCAGGTAAATATATAGGAATAATGAAGGGACAGCACACCACAAAGTTATTGGAAAATATGTTCCAGAATTGTTATATTATGGGGAATACAAGTATTATGGAGAATAAGTATATATGGAGAATAGAAATAGTCGACATATCAGAACAATGACTTATGAGGTTGGTTTTTATTAATATCTATTTAAGGGTTTGATCTGGGGTCTGAATTTATTTAGGGATCAGATCTGGGTTCTGAAATATTTGAGGTTTGATTAATTATGTGATTTTGTCTGATCACAGAGGGGAGTATAACTGTTATTATTTCACTTGGGGGAAACAATGATTGAGAAGAGGTTGTCCGAAAAATGGGCAAACCTTTTAATTCAGACCCCAGACGAGAACCCTTTATTATTCAGACTCAAGATCAGACCAGATCACATAATTAATTCAGAACTTGAGTTGTCAGAGTAATGGTCAGCCCCTTTAACTTGGGGTCTGGATTTTGGTTTAGGGGTTTGATTAATTTAGCAACTTCAAATTCTTCTTTGACAGCTGTCATAGTTCTTATTGAATCATTGTCGATTTAATATTCTTACAAATAAAAACTATTTTTTGGTACAGTAATTTCTAAGTATCGAACTTTCATATGAATTGTTTGTATTTTTTATATTCTCTTAAAAATAATTAGCATTAGTTTTTTCCAGTGGCACAAAATATTAATGGCTTAGGGAGTAAGATTTAAAACATTTTTGGAGTCGAGGACAGGATAATTTGGAAAAAACAAAAAACAGCAATTCTACAATTACTTACCGTATGTTGTTGACTATGCAGTGTAGATGACATATTTTTTCATTTAACACTTTTGCAGATGAAAAACATTTTTCATAAAAAAGAGTTGTATTGATAGAATCATAGAAGTCATCTCTTTCTTAAAATAAGACTATTCAACGTGACTGACTCACATTCATACTTACATATAGAAGCTGCGGCAATCAGTCTGACTGCTGCATAAGGGGGTTCACAAAATGGGAAGATCGGTTGTACGATATAGTTAGCAAATGTTATAGCAATAATTGCCTGCGAGGTGGGTTCTATAATCAATAACGAAGACCAGAGTCTGATGAAAGCGACAAATCCTCCAAACACCTCCAGTATATAAGCATAGCTTGCCCCAGACTTTATGATGGATGATCCAAGTTCTGCATAGCACAAAGCCCCAAACATAGAAAAGATCCCTCCTAGAGTCCATACAATCAGGGACAGTCCAAACGATTCACTGTACATGAGGACTCCCTTTGGAGACACAAAAATCCCAGATCCAATCATGTTTCCAACTATTAAGGAGACTCCATTGAACAGAGTGATTTCTTGCTTCATCTTCATTTTACTGTCCATATTTTCCACAGTTTTTTTACTTGAATCTATATCCATTTTTTCTTTATTTTCACCTATGTTATTATAGCAAAATAAAGTCCAGGGAGGCGCCATGGTCGATGTTCTTCACATCTTTCCCTGAAAGAGGAAAAAATAGAATATT
>VIAB01048139.1:0-10620 GCA_009801035.1 Oophaga pumilio | reverse complement strand
ATTAATATTTGTCTCATTCTCAAAACTTTTGTCCATGACTGTACCACCATACAGGCCATACTATTGCCCTATAAATCTCCTCCCTGATATATCAACTGATCCGAATATGCCAGGGGGATGAATGGAAGACTGCCTTTAAGACCCAGGATGGCTATTTTGAATATCATGTAATGTCGTTTGGGCTCTGTAGTGTCCCAGCAGTCTTCCAAGAACTGGTGAACGATATCTTCCAGGACTTTCTGTGCTCTTGTGTGATGATTTACTTGGACGACATATTGTTGTTCTCTCCCGATCTGCCCACACACATGAGGGATGTTATGCAGAGATTAATGAAGAATAGTTTGTATGCTAAGTTTGAAAAATGTGTCTTCGAGCAAACCTCTCTTCCATTCCTTGGATACATCATCTCAAACACAGGACTAAGGATGGATCCCGAGAAAGTATCCGCTATCCTGAAGTGGCCTTGTACTGACAGTCTTAAATCAATCCAGTGGTTCCTCTGATTCGCTAATTAATACCACCAGTTCATTCTGCATTTCTCCTCTTGGACTGCTCCAATCTCTTCCTTGACCCGCAAGAGAGCTAACCCCATGGTGTGGACTCTGGAGGCTGAAAGTGACTTTTTGTCTCCATAGAACAGGCCTTTGCCTCCACTCCAATGCTGCACCGACTAGACAACAATAAGCAATTCTTTTGGAGGTGATGCCTCTTCCACCTGTGCCGGAGCAGTCATCACCCAGAAGTCGTCAATCGACTGTATGGTGATCTGCGGTTTCTTCTCTAAAGTCTTCTTTGCTCCAGAATGCAACTATTCAAAAGGCAATCAAAACTGTTGGCGATAAAGCTGGCTCTGGAGGAGTGGCGCTTTCTACTTGAAGGGGCAGTTCATCCTATAATCATCTATATGGACCACAAGAACTTGGCCTACCTGCAGTCTGTATTGCATCAAAATCTGCGGCAAGCCAGGTGGTCTTTGTTCTTCATCCACTTTGATTTTGTTCTACACTTACAGCCGGCAGACAAGAACATCAAAGTGGATGCGCTTACCTGGTTCTTTCTGTCTTCTAACCATGAGGAGGAGCCTCAGAACATCATTGAGCTATCCAAGATGCTTACCATCACCCTGCTGGATTTGTCTTGGTTCTTACCTGGAAAAACCTTTGTCTCTGAACTGGACAGGAAGCGAGTGATTCACTGGTTTCACTCATCTAAATTGGCTGGTCATGCCAGACAGAAGAAAACAGCTCTTCTCATTTTACAGCATTATTGGTGGCCATCACTGCACAAAGATATTGCTGATTTCGTCTCAGCTTGTTCCTCCTGTGACAAGAATAAGACTCTAAAACAGCTTCTGAAAGACTGGTTACTTCCCCTGCCCTTACTATCTGCTCCCTTCCAACATATTGCGATTTACTTTATTACTGATCTTCCAGAATCAGTCGAACGTACCGTCATCTGCGAAGTTGTGGATCGCTTCTCTATAATGTGTAATTTTACTCCACTGTCCAGCCTCCCGTCTGTTCCTTTGCTTGCCGAGAAGTTCATTCAACATATTTTTTGCCTCCATGGGTTACCTTTCCATATTGCCTCCGATAGAGGCATCCAGTTTACACCTTGCTTCTGGAGGGCTACTTGCAAATTATTAAATGTTACCTTGGACTTCTCTTCAGCCTACCACCCACAATCCGATGGCCAAATAGAGTGCATCAACCAGATCTTAACCAACTAGCTGTGGCACTTTGTCAATGTCTCCTGCCTTTGACCAAATTGTCATATAACAGCTATGTGAGTAACTCCTCAGCTAAATCACCATTTTTCTTGGTGTACGGTCAACATATCAATATTCCATTCCCTGTGTCTGCTACCACTAACATTTCTGCCACTGAAACTCTCCTAAAGGGCTTCTCTAAGATCTGGGAGGACATCAAGATCTCTTTAATGAAATCTTCCGAACGGATGAAGAGACACGCTGACAAGAGACATCTGGACTCACGTTTCTTTCTCTCTGTGGATAAGGTTTGGCTTTCGTCAAAGTTTGTCGCCGTCTCAAGCTACACTTGTATAAATTTGGTATTCGCTTCATCTGTCTATTCGAGGTTCTCAAACAGATTAATGCTGTAGCTTACAAGCTCAAACTCTCTGCCTCTTTACAAATCCCCAATTCATTTCACATATCTCTCCTCAAGCCTTTTGTCTTCAGTCGCTTTTTCAAGACTGTAGGTATCACTTCTGCTCCTGTCAGCACTCAAGATGTTTTTCAGGTAGAGAATATTCTGGCCACAAAGAGAAAAAGAGGAAAAACCTTTTTTCTTGTTGAGTGGAAGGGATTCGGTCCTGAGGAGAGCTCGTGGAAGCCCAGAGAGAACATCCATGCCACTGTCCTCCTGGAGAGATTTCTTGCAGGACTGAAGAAGAGGGGATGTAGAAGGGGGGTACTGTAGCACCGGCAGTCTTCCCTCCTTCCTGGGCATGGATGTTGACTCACTGACCGCCACAGCCCCTGTCCCCCACCTCCTCCTGCTGCCTAGGGTCTGCACATGGCTTGCAGATCCCCGAGCACTGTGCTTAGAGGGCGCATGTTCCCACTGTGCTTAGAGGGCGCACCATTCTAAAGTATCCCCACCCAATGGCTGGGAGACACTTATTATTTAAGGCACCTCTACCATTTGGGAGGTGCATGAGCAATGTGCATACTCTGCTTGTTGCATGCTTGCTAGTTCTCAGGTCCTCTGTTCTAGATTGTCTTCCAGCACCCGCCTGTGCCAGCCTATATACTTTCTGTGCTTACCATGCCAACCTGCACCTGCTGTGCCTACCTGTTTACCATAGAATATATGTAATATAATGCAGGAGGTATGTCAACCGTCAACAGGTAGAAATCATATTGTAATTAACCTCAAAAATAAATCTTTATTGATTAAAAACCTAATTGAAGGTAAACACCCCAAAAATGAAAAACCAAAAACACACCAAGCAAAAAGTGTACCAAAAATTCAATAAAACTAAGGGGTGGGCTGATCAACCCTAGTATAGATCCTAGGCTGATATCTACCTTGCCGCGGAGGTTGGCACCCTAGGGGGAACGATGGTTTTGGCGCCCCCGCTCAACGTAGTCTGTCCCTAGGTGCCCTGTTAATTACTAATGCCACTAAGGGTACCTCTACCCAGATGCTAAAGGGTCCCCTGTAGATAAACAATATTGATGGCTGGCACTAATAGGACCCTAATCCCCTTATATTAAAAACATGAAATGAGGGGCAAAATGGGACATTTAATGACAGTTGCCGATGATACCCAATCGGTTGATGATAGACCGACAGCAATAAATACAATTATTCAGAAAAGTTGCATAAAATTCACCTCCGGTTGTTATCACTTTAAGTGAATTAAATTTTTGTGTGGAAAAAGCAACTATAAATATTTTTGTCAAAACTAGCAAATAATGCTATTGATATAGCTCATATTGCAAACAAATGAGAAACATCACAATATCCATTTCTCAAAAAAGGCCACAATCGCCAAATAGAATGACAATAGGAATTGCTGGTATCATGATTCGATATATACGGTACTTATCTGCCCATTGCCCCTCATTCAGACATCAGAACGCCTCAACGCGTTTCGCCCATCTGGCTCATCAGGAGGCTTGTATGTTGACAACAAGTGCCACGGTGTATAATGATATCATTTTTGCTTGGTGTGTTTTTGGTTTTTCATTTTTGGGGTGTTTACCTTCAATTAGGTTTTTAATCAATAAAGATTTATTTTTGAGGTTAATTACAATATGATTTCTACCTGTTTACCAGCAGTACCTGCCTGCACCTGCCAGTGCCTACCTGTATACCTGCCATACCAGCATGCAGCAGCCGTGCTCATCTGTATGTCATCCGTACCTGCCTGCACCTGCCAGTGCCTGCATGTATACCAGCTGTACCAGTCTGCACCTGCCGTGCCTACCTGTATACCAGCCATCCCTTTTTGCACCTACCAGTACTTGCCTGTATACTAGTTGTACCAGCCTGCCCCAGCCGTGCTCACCTGTATGTCAGCCGAACCTGCCTGCACCTGTCAGTGCCTGCTTGTATTCCAGCTGTACCTGCCTGCACCTGCCAATGCCTACCTGTATACCAGCTGTACCAGTCTGCACCTACCGTGCCCACCTGTTTACCAGCCTTTCCAGTCTGCACCTGTAATGCCCATCTGTATACCAGTCGTTCCAGTCTGCACCTACCAGTACTCGCTTGTAAACCAATCGTTCTCACTAGTATCTGCCATTCCTGTATTCCTGCAGTGCCTGCCTGTACCAGTCAAGCTCTCCCTTTCTAGGCCATTCCAGCTCCATGTCCTTGGGGGTCAGTTGCCTTGAATCCAAGATTCGTCCTGGAGTAGAACCTGGTGTCCATCTGGAGACAAGTCTAGCTCCACCATCAGGGGCTCTAGCGAAGAGTTAGGTGTTCACCTAGTTATGCCCCTCCAGGCTCTCCTCAGACCACAGTGCAATGATTCCACCACTATATCCTATACTATATATTGATTAATGTAAACTGTTATCCGTATGTTTGTTTTTTACAATTAAATTCAACAATTAAAGATTTTCTGATTTTTGTAGTTCATTTTCTAATGATACAATCATTTGAAAGTATATTTGCATTTATTTCTTTAAAAGATACTAAGTTCTAAAAAACACTGTATTTATATACTCTTTTTTTTCTGTCTGATAACTAGCACTGAAATTGGCTGAATCCCTCAGAGTTTAGCCAGATGGTGTAGCAGCATTGCGGCTGCAGAATGGCCAAATCTCTGTCCACCCATGGCGAATAAATGGCCTTAAAAGGATGAAACAAAATTGTACAGCAATTGTACATTGTTGTGGGTGAAGTTTCAGCAACGTTGTCTGAACCTACCCTAAAGCTAGCCATACTCTAGTGGTTTCAGATGGTTACATGATCAATGACTTGCTATTATTTTGTCTAAAACATTTGTAATTTGTAATTGCAATTTTATATATTGATGGAAAAGATCTCCAAGAATGCAAAGACCAATCATTACTTTATCCAGTGTCCAGAGAGGTTGTACTGAATGTTCATGTGGTCAGTTGGTATATGCCCTCTGGGTCTGCTCTGTCTTTTCAATTTTGGCAACGAATGCACTCCACAACAATTTAAAAAATGCAACATGTCTCTGTTTAAAAATCCTCACACCTGCCTTAGGTTAGTTTCTGTCATGTTATTTCATGTCACGAATAGGTGGTGGACAACTTAAAGAAAATTTGTGCTGCTAGCTACCTCGGTGTTATTCCATTGTTTACTAATCCAGAAAAGATGGCTATAGGAGTAGCAATCAGTAGGTTCACAGAAATACAGGGTCATTAACATCTTAACAAGCTATCAACTGAAACCCCCTAAAATCCTACACATGGCCTGTTAGAATGGAGTAGTGGCTGTGCTCAGGTACAGTGGGGGTCACAGTAGTACTCAGTAGTGATCAGCCAGTGATTACCTATTCTATGGGAAGGTGACCACTTGTTAAGATGGGAAAATATTTTTAACAAGTTTGTGATGTACATGCAGGATGGTTGACACAGGGACCAGGATGGGGGAATTTATTGCATAAAGGGCTTAGGATGAGGGACATTATAAAATGAAGGGATCCAGAATGGGGGACAATACAGGAAGGGTCAAGGATGGAGACAATACAGGCAGGGCCCAGGATGGGGGACATTATTACAGAAAGAGGCCAAAAATGGGGGACATTATCAAATAAATGGGCCCACTATGGGGAACGATAAAGGAAGGGTCAAGGATGGGGACATTACAGAAAGGGCCCAAGATGAGTGACATAATCCCTGCATGACAGCCAGAATGAGGGAATGAGGAATATAGATTATTAGTTTATGGTCATTGGTGGAGGACATAAATACTGTAGTGGCCAATTAGCAGACAATATTAGTGCTGTAACATATTTTGCTTTTGAGGAAACTGTTTTCTATGGGAGAACCAACAGGAAGGTCCTGTTACTGTGCAGGGCAACACTATGTTGCTTGTTTCTTCATCTGGCGCAGTGTAGAAGTCAGGGAAAAAGTGGGGAATTTGCTCTAGAAGCGATCAGCCATAGATGTCTGGGTGTTAACTACTGTGGCGGTGGAATGGTGATATACGAGGGGTTTCTGTGATCAGCGACCTACAGCCTCATTCAGACATCCATTTTCAGATACGGATTTTATCCATATTTATCACAGATAGAATACATATCCATTAATATTCTATGAAACTGTTCACCTAGAACAGGCACATGGGGACAGAAATGAGACACATGGGCCGAGGAATGAAATACAAGGAGGCCGGGAATGAGACAGAAAGAAAAATAAATACAAATATACCTAAAAACAGTATTGGATATTTTAAGACATTTTTAATATGTTAGAGTAGAGTAGGGCCCTGCCAAAAGAGTCTACCTTGTCGTGCTGGCAGGCTTAAAATTGTTTTTGACCAAAACAAAAGCTGATGGCTATGTAGGTGATATGGTGTTAGATCAGAGGACGTGGTGCTTAACCCATATTCTCCATGCATGAAGTATTCCCTTGTTAATAAATCTGTTAACCCTTGCTCTGCCTCCTGTCCATCATTGCATCCCACTACCTGAAATCTCACACTTGGCGTAGTCGTCAGGATGCAGTCTACGGGCGCAGAGGCGACAGACCAAGTGGTCGGGGTAGGTGCTAGGTCCAGTATATCCCTGGGGGCGATGTTGAACAACCTCTGGAAGTTTACTGGGAAAAATACTATGCTATGGAATTGGACTGAGCGGATCAGGGGGATGATGCAGATGCACCCCATAACCCCTGCATTAGAAGCGGAGGTCGCTATGATGGCTTTAGATGGGGAGGCGAGGGATTCTGTCATCCTACAACCCCCCGGGAACGAGACACCTTTAGCAAATGGACCAGTTGGTGACAGGCCTAAGAGACGTACTGTTAAAACAGGCTTTGCGGGAGCCCTTGCGGGTAAATCCCCGCATGACTTTTTCTGAGGTGGGGAGCAAAGCGCGCACGCGCGAGCAAGATCAGGGGGTGACAGTCCCGCCGGGGAAGGTCTGGAGCTGAGAGGAATCTGTGACAATGGACATTGAACCACAATGGGTGGAAGAGTTGTGGAAGGAAATCCAGGATATACAAGAAGAGTAGGCTGATTCAAAGAAGAAAACAGTAGTTACCTCAAATCCGCCTGGTGGCAGAAATAGCCCGGAACCTCATCCCGAGACATGAATGTTCCGCCGAGAAGATCCCTTCACATGTTATAACTGTGGAGAAACTGGACATTTGGCTCGGGGGTGCGCACGATGGAATAGGCCCCTTCAACGCTGTCCGTTAAGCTAGGAGGCTTCAAGCCTGGGGGATGCCGCCCGGAGCCTGAACAGTCAGGAAGGAGTATCAGAAGTCCCACAAATCTAGTCTCCATTTGTCCTCTCGTCTGGGCCAAAATGGATGGTCGGGCTGTGCGCTGTTTGGTAGACACTGGCTCGCATGTGACCACGATGCCTGAAACCTTCCGATGACACTTTCTAGAGGCAATTCGGCCAGAATGGGCCCAGTCATAAAGTTGACGGCTGCCAACCACTTGCCCATCCCGGTCGCAGGGGTGGTCTGGATGCAAATAACCATCTGCGGTAAAGACCTGGGTCGGAAGGGAGTGGTGCTGACCATTGGAGATGCAGGTAACGGACATACTGTCACTGAACGTGCTGAAGGAATTCGGGGGCCTTCTCATCAACAAGATGTGTTCCTGAAAACAGTGGAGCCCTCACACTCCCCAAAGGAGAGTGTTTCAACAGCTAATCCATGCGACTCAAGCCCAAGAGACCTCCAGTGATGGAAAGATATTGGGGAAAGTGATCGTTCCAGCCTCTGTCAATCTTGTTTTGCCACCGGGACAAACCATGCTTACCCTGCCTGTGCGGGCTTGAACCCCTGTGGAAGGAGTTGAGGTACAGACCGAGTCAGCTATTATGGAGCAGGTACCTCCAGGGCTTCTTGTAGCACGGACGTTGGCCACTGTACATGACGGGACAGTCCCATTACGATGTGTTAATTTGGGAGAAAGTAATATCACGCTCCCACCCAGGAGTGAAATAGCGCAGACTCTGGGCATGCCTGAAGAATTGCTATATAGAAATAAACTTGGCAGTCAACTTAGGCAATAAAGAAAACATTTTTTATTGCAGTCACAAAACAACGTTTCGGTCATCAACGGACCTTTTTCAAAGCACTGCAATGGATACATAGAGATACATGCATCATATTATGAATATACTTTGAATAAATCTTCAATATACAAAGGTAGATACATAAAGTAAAAGTATACATAAAAAGAATGGCATCACAGTGGCTATAAATATGTGATAGAGCAAATTATCAAGGCTGGTGAAAATTTGAAAAATGAAGAATTTGGGAAAATAAAGAATAAAAATAAAAGAAAAAAGCTAAAGGTCCTACCCGACTGCTTTGAGGATATTTTCAAATAGGTGACAATAAAGTCACATAGGGGCTATAGAGATGTCCTGTAGAGACGTTTGGCTACACCAAATGAAAATAGAGAATAAAATGAAAATAAGGTAGATCGGTAGGTGGAGTAAATATAGTGTAAAACTAAAGTGGATATGGCAGACATACCTTATGGTATTGGTGAGGCACCTGAGGAATGCACCTAGTGTGTCTAATGAGAAATTTCTACCTATAGGTGAAATATACGTAATATTAGATAAGATAATAACAGAGGAGTGTCTATTGTGTGAGACATGCTAACACCCGGTGTCAACGGATGCTAATGAACAGTGTAGTGGAGAATAATGAATGGACATAAGACAATGTGAAGTGCATACATTACATATGATAACGTAATAGCGTACACTCTTGCAAAGTGCAGATAATAAAGTTAGTCCCCAAGAATGAAAGTACTATTATGTACTTACTTAGGAGGTGTGGTATATCTCTTGAGGTGACAACTATTCACTGTGGTGAAGATGACATGGACAAATGAGATAATGTCCAAAAAATAATAAATTGCGCACTGGTGATAAAAATAATAAAATAACTGATGTGCACTTACGGAAAACATGCGGTATGATCCTTAAGGTGAAATTACATACACTGCGGTGGTAAATAATATGAGCATATAATTTAAAGTCCATAATAATATAACGTTATCATGTGGTGGTGACTGTAAGGGTTAAAGACACTATAGTGCACTTGCTTAGAAATTGCGGTATAGTCCTTGAAGTGAACAGACACTGTAGTGACAACGAAATAGTCAAGTAAGGTAAAGTCCCATAAGTATTGTACCGCTATGGTGTGCGGTGATAGTTGTGCGTTCTTACCAGTGGTGGTGAGGTACAGGGTGCCGTCTCGTGCCAACGCGGCGTCCACCGCTTGTTGGTGAGTAAAGCGCCATGATCTGTCGCCATTTATGCCTAAAGGGCGGGATCAGGCGTCAGGGCCCAAGCGGAAGTCAGGAACCGGAAGTGGGCGGTATCGCTGCGTACCACTGATAAGACTATGCGTTCCAGCGGCCATATTGGGGCCGGACTAGGGCGGTGACTGTTAGGATATCGTAGGTATCATTAAGAGAAAGGGAACGCTGGCTATTCCATAAATAGGAAGTCCGGTAATGGAATAGTATCGTGTTACATTATTATAGCAGTCGAGTAGGGAGGAGAAAAGGATGAAGGAGAATCCAGAGTAGGACGAGGAACGTTTCAAATACTGGTTCAATAGAGGCAACTCTGGAAAGAGAATAAAGGCATTACAAACATAAGACAATAGACATTAGGCATAATGATAGGGACGAGTTCATATAATATTTGCTGACAGTTTATAGATACAATCAATAAATACAGTCAATATAGTGGGACACTTTAGATGAATGAATGAAGGTCGTAATCTCTGTTTAAACCTCTTGGAGCAAGAGTTTGTAGCTCGTGTATCCAAAAGGATTCTCTCTTTTTGAGATGTTTGATGCGGTCGCCCCCTCGTCTTTGTGGTGTGACTAGTTCAATGATTTGGAATCTTAGTTGTGCTATGGAATGTCCCATAGTAATAAAGTGATGTGGAACTGGTAATAGCATATTTTTACATCTTATTGTGGATTTGTGCTTGGAGATCCGATCCCTAATGGGTTGAGTGGTTTCTCCCACATAAATTAAGCCACAAGGGCATTTAATAAGGTAAATGGCATACGAGGAGTTACAAGTGGAGTAATCTTTAATAAGGTATTTTTTACCTGAATGTGGGTGAAAGAAACTTTCCCCTTTAAGGACATTGTTGCACTGATTACAGTGCAAGCAGGGGTATGTTCCCACTTTAGGTTTGGAAAGGAATCTCTGTGAGGAAGCACGTGACTGTATATTCATATCGGCTTTAACCAATGAATCGCGGATATTGTGTGGACATTTGTAGCAGGGTAAAAATGAATTTTGAAATTCTTCTACATTTGGATGTGCTGTTTTGAGTATATTCCAATGTTTACGTATTGTATGGTGCAGAATGTGGACGTATGGATGGTATGCGTGTACCAAAGGTATACGGTTAGTGTTGTGAATGGGTTTGAGATGAGTTCTGAGCAGAGG
>VIAB01048127.1:0-17845 GCA_009801035.1 Oophaga pumilio | reverse complement strand
AGAAGGTGTGTCCAAACTTTTGGTCTGTACTGTATATCACTCACAATGCCTTTTATATCACTTGCAATGCCACTTATATCACTCCCAATACCACTGATATCACTCACAATGCCTCTTTTGATGGTCACAATGCTTGATATGACTGTGACAATACTTCATGCCAGCCACTAGGTTCCTCATCTTGCATAACCCTAGCCAGCAATTACCTCCTTTTGACGAGGTTTGAAGTGTTGCTTTTGCAGTGTGAAGTATTCTGTTTGAAGTGTTGCTTTTGCATCCACATGCTAGGTGGAAAGTACATGTATAGTGCCCCTGGTGCTAATGCCTTGAGAGGCAGCTGGAGTGCATTATACGCACCTGCTGATATCAGTTATTGAGTTTACTAAATAACATGTAACTAAGATTTGACATGTATTGAATAGAAAAGTATAAAAATAGTAACTAAGTAATGATAAGTGCACCAGCAGATGTGTGATGGTTGTATAGTTTAATTCTATGTTTACAAGTTGTGTATCTGCTGCCTTTTTTTTAATGCAAATTTTATGCTGCGCTTTACAGTACCAGCGAAAGCTATGAGATTTCAGAAATCTCATGAACACACATTGGTTTTGACTGAATTGGAAAACTGCAGCAATGTCACTTCTTTCAGCGTATTTTCAGCGTGTTTTTACCCATAGAAAGCAATGAATAAGTGCAAAAACCGCAGGTATCAAGGTTTCCTGCGTTTTTTTGAGCAAAAACCTAAGGAAGTAGCATAATATTTTTTCGGGGGGCACTAAACTTTATCAGCATGCACAAGGGACAACAAAAAAAGCAGCAAAAAATGCAGCAAATACACAGCAAAACCTGCTATTTGTAAGCAGCTTCTTTACTGCCAAGAGAGCAGCAGGTTTTGCCTGCAGAAAAAAAAGAACAGCAAAAACGCAACGGAAGTTTTGTAACCTAAACTAGTATACATATTTGTTCTGTATAAGCCATATACATTACATTTAGGGAAATAAATGAAATATTCTGTCATATATTCTATAATTTAAATGCTAATAACTATTTTGTTCTTATTTTTTCTTCAGGCAACACTGCAACAAATTCTCTTGCGGACAACTTTGAGAACACTGTGTCCTTCCTGCCGCCAATTGTGCTGAACTTTGAACTTCCCCCAGATTACCCGTCCGCCGCGCCCCCGAACTTTACACTAAGCTGCAAGTGGCTTTCACCAAGACAGGTTACTTTACATTTATTATAGTAACAGGCTGTTTATGTTATTGGGTGGATTTATTTTTCTGGGTGGTCTCTTAGGCCTTTTGTAAAAAGTTTCTATAAAAGAATACATTCATAATTCACTTAAAAAAAAAGTACTCGGATCGTTGGGAAAAAAATAGTCACAAATAACAACACAGATATGGCATGGCAAATTATTTGTAACTTTTTTTATGCCAAAAAATGTTATACACTATCTATTAGATCACACAAAAAAATATTTTTTCTGCTGTTCAAGTCACATGAGATATGCTGGTGAATTCATTCATTAGCTGGCTGGTGGATGGTGATGGCATCGCTGCAGAGTGCTGGCTGAATCCAGTAGATGTGTATCACTGATTTTGTTATTTTTGAGAAATGCAAGTCCCTGGGCAACTTTACATTTACCCCAGACAACCCTTTTACATTAACCCTTACAATGATGATATCAGCAGCTGATATGAGGGGCTGATATTACGTGTGTACATGCGGCTGAATTACATAGTAACCTAGTAACATAGTTAGCAAGGCCGAATAAAGACATTTGTCCATCCAATTCAGCTTATATTCCGTCAGAATAAATCCCCAGATCTACGTCTTTCTAAAGAACCAAACAACTGTAAGATACAATATTGTTATGCTCCAGGAAGACATCCAGGCCTCTCTTGAACCCACTGAGTTTGCCATCACTCCCTCCTCAGGCAAGGAATTCCAGATTCTCATTGCCCTAACAGTAAAGAATCCTCTTCTATGTTGGTGGAAAAACCTATTCTGTAGGGCTGCCCCACTATCTCCCAATAGCATAATAAGAAATTATTCAGGGCCTGTGCACACGTTGCGGATTCCTAGCGTTTTTGCCGCGGTTACACAATACAACTCATTATGGCCTATGGGATTCCGCAATGCTGTGCACATGCTGCGGGTTTTTCCGCGGCGGAATCGCATCGCGGGAGAATCCGCAGCATGCTCATTCTTTTTTGCGGGACCGCGGCGATTCCGCCGCCATAGGAATGCATTGAACTGCTTACTTTCCGCATGTGGCTGTGCCCACCATGCGCAAAGTAAGCGGTTCATGTGCGGAGGGCCTGGAGGAGAGGAGACTTTCCTCCAGACCCTGGGTACCATATCCATGTAAAAACAATAATTAAAATAAATCGTGATATTCTCACCTTCCGGCGGCCCCCGCAGCTTTCCCGCCTCTCAGCGACGCTCCCGGCCAATCCCGTTCCCAGTAATGCATTGCGAGAATCACCCCAGATGACGTAGCAGTCTCGCGTGATGCTACGTCATCGGGGTGATTGTCGCAAAGGACGCCTGGGAACGGGATTGGCCGGGAGCATCGCTGAGAGGCGGGAAAGCTGCGGGGGCCGCCGGAAGGTGAGAATATCATTATTTATTACTTTTTATAATTTTTAACATTAGATCTTTTTACTATTGATGCGACATAGGCGGCATCAATAGTAAAAAGTTGGTCACACTTGTCAAACACTTGTTTGACTCGTGTGACCAACCTGTCAGATCGCTTGTAAAACGCTAGCATTCTGCAAGCTAATTACGCTTGCAAAACGCTAGTTTTTAGCGGGAATACGCATACCTATAATATGCGGATTTCCCGCGGCAGGGAGGTGCGGAATTGCCGCGGAAATTTCCATGGCAATTCCACAACGTGTGCACATAGCCTCACACTCCAGTTTACAATCACAGATTAACCCCCTCCACCATTATGTAATAACTTATTATACTAAATAAATAAAATAATCATTTAATACATGAATAATTAATCATACACTCCTGTTACATAGTGTTATAATAGGTCCTGCTCTCGGAAATCGCCACCCTCTCCCAACCACAGGATTCAGAGCACTGTTGCCTGCCACAGTGCCACACACACACTGACAGCAGTGTCCAATAATCTTTACGCTGTCAGACAGAAAGTGTTCTTCAAACTATTCAGTCTCACATGCATACACACAATGACATTTTTGTGATACATTTGTTCAGGCAATTTTTGTGCTCATTCATTCATAGATGTAGCAACCAATGCTTTTTTAATTTTACATAACTTTTGCTTGATTTTTTACTAAAAAAGCTGCTTTTTTATGTGCCATGAAAAAAAATGCTAAGTGAACTATTACTGTCAAACTAGAGAGTTTTGACATAAAAAAAAGTAAAACGGGAAAATTATGGAAATGATAATAGTTTAGGATAACTCCTTCATTCAATAGGAGTCCAATAAATGCATAAAATAATTGCGAGCAGGTATACTAGAAGATAATCCTAGTTATGTACAAGCCTCAACATTAACATTGCAATTTCAAGAAAGAGAAGTCATGGTGTTATGAAAATCAGAGAATGGTAATACATGTTAATTATATGAAAAAAATCAAGAAATGGAAACATAATGTTTAAAAAAATCTTGATTTATTCAATATTGAGTATGAGTGTCAATATGTGGAAGTAAATGCACTTACACGCCTTTGCATGCTATCAATGAGGTTATTAATGATTGTTTGAGGAGTGCTCTGCCACATTGAATGCAACTGACCATACAAATGATCAAGATCCCCTGGTGGCAACTCCCTTTCTTATTTCTGTCCAATTAAATTCTAGATGTGCTTAATGGGAGATAACTCCAGAGGTGCTGCAGGCCATATGTCACGCACAGTGTAGGAAAGACTAAGTGCAACACAAAGGGATGAGGGGAAGGGAACCTAACACTAGGGAAGAGGGGAGTGTAGACCCCTAGGCAGTTCTAAAGTCAGCCTGTCTGCCCTAAACGTCCCTAAATAGGTTCTGCACCTATCGCCAAGTAGGAACCTAATCCCTGCCTGACCCTGGCAATAAACCCTACTTAAGGAATGACAGGATGGGCACTAGTCGATCCCCACTACAGCTAAAGATAGCTGGGATAGACAAACAAGGGGAACACTTATCTTGAGTAGACTCAGAGAGGTAACACAGAAGACCTCCAAACACCAAAGAGGAAGAAAGCAGACTGCTAAAGCTCCAAGCCTCAACAGAGGGAAATGGAAGCATCACCGGAGATTCCCTGCAGCAGGCTGGGAGTCTATAAACACCCTGATCCAGGTGTGTCAATTAGAGCTGGAGAAAGGTTGTCACTGGCTCAAAGAGAAGGGGTAAGAAGGTGTATGCAAAGCCAAACGCAGAGACCTTCTGCAGCTAGAAGCAGTGCGACTGTCTGCAGTTTCTGACATACCTGTAACATCATGGTAGCACATTTAGGTCCCAGAAACTGCTTACAGTAGCACGAGAAAAACATGGGTTGACATTGTTGCATTGATAATACAGCTCCTGAGGCACTTTCATGTTCCTTTGTGAAGGCCTATTAATGGTATTCCCCACATGGTCTCCACCAGCAATCATTTTGTTCAAAACAAAAGCGAGACTCATCGCTGAAGAGGATAGATCTCCATTCCAGCCTCCATTGCAGTTTTGACCTGCATCATAATATCCTTTGAAATTGTGGCCATAAGGTCAATAAAGAAGCCTTCACAAGGGAACATTACATGTGTAGGTGGTATAATGCGAGTAATGGCACAATGTATGGGAGCCGGACCCCTTTAGTCTTTACTTCAGCTACACTAACAGCTCGACATTACATTTAATTGGTTATAGTACCAGTGGTAAGGCCACTTCGCCAAAGTGTCCCAGGAACTGTTTTTCACGATGACAACACCAGGCCGCATACTTCTTGTGCTACTGTGAGCAGGCTGTGAAACCTGTGTTAACTTGGCCTGCAGAGTATCCAGACTTGCCTCACATCGAACACATTTGGGACGTTATTGATCGGCAGTTGCCAAGGGAGCTGCCAGCAGCGGATCTTGATGATTTGACAACTACATTGAGTCTAGCATAACATTTCTCAGACCACTATTAATATCCTCATTGATAGTATGCCTAGGCTTATAAGTATGTGTATTTCTGCTTGTAACGCTCATACTCGATACTAAATACAGTGCCTTGCGAAAGTATTCGGCCCCCTGGATCTTTTCAACCTTTTCCCACATATCATGATTCAAACATAAAGATACCAAATGTAAATTTTTGGTGAAGAATCAACAACAAGTGGGACACAATTGTGAAGTTGAACGAAATTTATTGGTTATTTTAAATTTTTGTGGAAATACAAAAACTGAAAAGTGGGGCGTGCAAAATTATTCGGCCCCTTTAACTTAATACTTTGTTGCGCCACCTTTTGCTGCGATTACAGCTGGAAGTCGCTTGGGTTATGGCTCTATCAGTTTTCTACATCAGGAGACTGAAATTATTGCTCATTCTTCCTTGGCAAACAGCTCAAGCTCAGTGAGGTTGGATGGTGATCGTTTGTGAACAGCAGTTTTCAGCTCTTTCCACAGATTCTCGATTGGATTCAGGTCTGGACTTTGACTTGGCCATTCTGACACCTGGATACGTTTATTTGTGAACCATTCCATTGTAGATTTTGCTTTATGTTTGGGATCATTGTCTTGTTGGAAGACAAATCTCCGTCACAGTCGCAGGTCCTTTGCAGACTCCAACAGGTTTTCTTCAAGAATGGTCCTGTATTTGGCTCCATCCATCTTCCCATCAATTTTTACCATCTTCCCTGTTCCTACTGAAGGAAAGCAGGCCCAAACCAAGATGCTACCACCACCATGTTTGACAGTGGGGATGGTGTGTTCAGGGTGATGAGCTGTGTTGCATTTACGCCAAACATATCGTTTGGCATTGTTGCCAAAAAGTTTGATTTTGGTTTCATCTGACCAGAGCACCTTCTTCCACATGATTGGTGTGTCTCCCAGGTGGCTTGTTGCAAACTTTAAACGACAATTTTTATGGATATCTTTGAGAACTGGCTTTCTTCTTGCCACTCTTCCATAAAGGACAGATTTGTGCAGTGTATGACTGATTGTTTTCCTATGGACAGACTGTCCCACCTCAGCTGTAGATGTCTGCAGTTCATCCAGAGTGATCATGGGCCTCTTGGCTGCATCTCTGATCAGTCTTCTCCTTGTTTGAGATGAAAGTTTAGAGAGACGGCCGGGTCTTGGTAGATTTGCAGTGGTATGATACTCCTTCCATTTCAATATGATCGCTTGCACAGCGCTCCTTGTGATGTTTAAAGTTTTGGAAATCATTTTGTATCCAAATCCAGCTTTAAACTTCTCCACAACAGTATCACGGACCTGCCTGTTGTGTTCCTTGGTCTTCATGATGCTCTTTGTGCTTCAAACAGAACCCTGAGACTATCACAGAGCAGGTGTATTTATACGGAGACTTGATTACACACAGGTGGATTATATTTATCATTATTAGTCATTTAGGACAACATTGGATCATTCAGAGATCCACAATGAACTTCTGGAGTGAATTCACTGCACTGAAAGTACAGGGGCCAAATAATATTGCACCCCCCACTTTTCAGTTTTTGTATTTCCACAAAAATTTAAAATAACCAATACATTTCGTTCAACTTCACAATTGTGTCCCACTTGTTGTTGATTCTTCACCAAAAATTTACATTTGGTATCTTTATGTTTGAAACATGATATGTGAGAAAAGGTTGAAAAGTTCCAAGTGGCCGAATACTTTCACAAGGCACTGTAAATCAAGATATTTTGAAAATTTTGTTTTCATTGTTTCATCTTTTGCATATCATTAACATACAGTATCTATTGATTCTGTGATTTCCATAATTCCACAAATTTTCCTTCCGGGTGTTGTAATTTTCAGTATTGAGGAGTGTATCAACACTGGATTGACTTTACACAGATCATCAGGATAATTGTATATCCACTTGCACAGTGGCAGAAATATCAATCATGCAATGTGTGCAGTCGCACAAGGGCCCAAGTGTTTAGGGGACCCACGACCACCTTCAAATCTACAAGCAGGTTTTGTCACAGACTCAAAGATGGGCCCATATACTGTTCTTGCACAAGGGACTTCTGTTTGTGTGTGCCACTGCACTTGAGAGTCACTTTCTCTTAAAACTGTGCATTTAAATGTCTGAGTAATTAGTGAAGGCCAAGTAGCAAAGACTTCATTCTCTAAAGGTTTATGGAAATAACACAATTAGCAATTGATTTGAAGCTACCAGCTAACGAAACAGAAATCACTTGGGTAAAAAACTCAAAATAAGTCCATTGACTACTCCACCCTTTGCTCGATAAGTGAAGAACATGTTTACCCATATTTTTATGGTTCTCTGAAAGTCTCCAAACCTTGGTATCTGCAGTTTGCCAGGTGCTGAGGCTTGTACTGTTGCATATAGCAAACTCATTGGTGGGACTTTCCAATTTACTTCTTTGATGATCTGCAGAGGTAATTTCCAGTGCATTATCGCAAAATCAATAAGGTTAGAGCTAGCGGAGTTTATATAAGGATTCAGGTCAGGCCAGTAAGTTTCAAGGTCAGGAAACAGTGCGCCACTAGCAACAATGATGATAAAACAAGGATAGGGATGATAGCTGTACAAAGAGGCGCAAAAGTTTATCGTCCTACTATAAATAGGCCAAGACAGCCATCTTTAGTTTTTATTCTTTAATGCTTCATTGATATTCAATTTAAAAAAATAGTCTCTCAAACCCAATTGGACACATTTACTCATACTATCATTTTAGGTAGGGTGCACCTTACAGGATGTATGAATATAGTCAACTGTATCATTGTGCCAACCATAGCTAGACTGAGAAAGTAGACCTTTCTATACCTCCTTGCACCCATGTGAATGAAAATTCATATTGAGTTAGACTATATAAGTATTCTTAATTTAATATTATATTTGTACTTATTTTGCTTATTTTTATCTAACTTATTATTTTTATTATTTCAGCTCACTCTGTTATGTCAGCATTTAGATGATCTACGGGAGGAGAACAGTGGATGTGTTGTCTTGTTCCCATGGATTCAGTTTCTGAAGGAAGAGACACTTGATTTCTTGAATATAAAATCTCCATATGAAATTGAGGTGTCTAGCAATGGCTTACAGAACCAGATGCAACCCCCTGAAAAGACCTCTCCTGATGGGGTCTTATTGGAAAGAGGATCTTTTGTTAAACGGGCCATACAGGACGTGCCGTCAGTGTCTGCCCTGGTCAAATACATCTTGGTCTTCAGTGAAGCTCAGGAGAAGAAGGTTTTTGATAGCAAACCGTTCTTGTGCAATATCTGTTTTATGGAGAAGCTGGGCAGTGAGTGCACCCACTTTAAGGACTGCCAGCATGTGTACTGTAACAGCTGTCTCAAAGACTACTTTGAAATCCAGATTAAGGATGGACAAGTTCATGCACTAAACTGCCCTGAACCAGAGTGCAAGTCTGTTGCAACACCCGCTCAGGTAAGTGAGGGCTCGCTGGGGCACTTTAGTAAAATTTGTAGCGTTTTAATAAAAGATTTGCATTTTATACCTAGTATAGCTTCACCGCGGATAAAGTAGCCTTAGGTTAAGTTCTGGTAATGAGGTTTTGACTACGTATATTTTGGCTGTCAGTGTCTTATGGAAATCTCATGCCCACTGTGCTTCTATATTGCTCAGTGTAAACTGTCCTGTGGTGCGTGTTTCAAATCTGCAACAAGTCAATTTCTCTTGATAATACTCTTGAGTTTTACGTCTGGATTTTCTTATTGGCAGCAGATGCAGAAAATCTGCAGGTAAAAGTTGCATATGTGTTTTTAGTGCTCTATAGAAAGGCACTAAAAAACACTTGTAATCTGCACATGATTGGATCACTAAAGTTTTGTTAAAGCCAGATACCAGGAAGAGTGACTCCTCTTAGGGCCCCGTCACACATAGCGACACACCAGCGATCCCGACAATGATATGCACTTGTCAGGATCGCTGGTGTGTTGCAACATGATCGCTGCTGAGCTGCCAAACAGGCAGTTCAGGCTGCGATCAGGACAGCGACACTGCGAGTAACGTCGCTTAGTTACCCGCAGTGTACGTTGGACACCAGTCCGCTGGTACAGGGACCTGGTAACCAAGGTACACATCGGGTTTCCAGGTGCTGCGCGGCACCTGGAAACACGATGTGTACCTTGGTTACCAGCTCCCCTGCAGCGGCGCGCTGGTATCCAATCCAATGTACACATCGGGTTTCCAGACGCCGCCTGTGTGTGACTGGGGCTTTACAGCTGCTTATCTCACGAACAATAAAAGGTTCAGCTGTCCAAATTTGGACATTCTAGATCCTTATCTCCCCTGATATCATCTGTCGAGAACGACAGCAGGAATATACATTAGACTGTCAGCCAAAAACATGGTTTGGCCAATATTAGTTTAGTGTGTAATGGTACCTTTTGGATAGACTATATATACACCTCAATGCATTTGTTGACCATTTCTACATGAAGCGGTGACAGTCCTCGCCCTCTACTCCCCATAAAATTAATATTAGCTCTGTGAGATATTTCATTCAAATCAGTCAACTTGGCTATGTCACAATTTCCCTTTCAGTGTGTGTGGCATGCAGTGAGTTACAGTTCAGTTGTCCAGTCTAGTGCAGGGGTTTGCTGAGCTGTTGGTATTTTTAGTGACAGCTTGGCCGTCCAATCTAAGACTGGAAAGTTCTGAGCTTACTCAACTACTTAACTAAGCTGTCTCCTCCCGATCACTCCGCCTATGGGTGCATGACGCTGCATGCGACCTGCTTACACTATCTTTAGCATTGGGTACGCAGGCCATGCGCAGCTATGCGTTTGCCGCCGCTTGCGTCCTTTTGACGGTGCGCCGATCTGCGCCAAACGCACCATGTTGCATTTTGGTGCGGTCGGCGCACCATCAAAAGGACACAAGCGGCGGCAAACGCATAGCTGCTCACGGCCTGCATACCCAATGCTAAAGATGGGGTACACAGGTCGCATGCAACGTCATGCGCCCATAGGCGGAGCGGATGGGAGGAGGCGCGGCGGCCATAATGCTGACCGACGCAGGTTGGTCAGACACTGGTGTGAAATTAGCCTTAGTCAGACTATGGACTTCCTTAGATAGGGAAGTAACTTTGACTTCCAGATATTTCATCCTTATCTACACCAGTGTTTCTCAATCTGTAAGGCTGGTTTCACATTTGTGTTTGATCCGCATAGACCCGCATGCGTCATGCATACATATCTTAACATAGTTGTACGCAGGGACATGCGCTCGCATCCGTTTCGCTGTGTTTGGCGGTGTCCGGCAAACACAACATGTTGAATTTTTTGAAGTGTCAAAAATCCGTCAAATATGCGCAGTCATGCGCATGCAGATGAGTGCATAAAAAAACGCATTACTGTCTATGGGAACGCATTGGTACGCAAGGACATGCGCATGGATGCGTTTAATGCACACGCGGACTTCAGACTGCGCATGTCCAGGAATTGATTACAGCACCTGGAAATATCGTACGCATGCGCATAAACAACGCAAACGCATGCACACGCAGCTTTTTTTTGCGTCATGTTTAAGCTGATGTGTATAAAAAATGCTGCGTTAGCAAGCATTTTGGCATGCGATTGCGCATGCAGATGATACGCTGCGCATGCAGATGATACGCTGCACACACAAACGCTAATGTGAACCTAGTCTAAGACTGGCCTCACCAGTTAAGTCCCCCCCTCCCAGTTGTTGGTGAGGCTTAGCTGAGAAGGCAGTATTCACAGAAGTGATATAAGCTGAACAATCTTTTCTCTGACTTTACAAATCTCAACTTTAGCCATATATTTGACATCTTTGAAATATTTATTCAACCCCTTCCCTGCTGGGCATTTTTTTTATTTTGTTTTTTCTTTCTTCCAAGAGACATAAAGTTCTACTGTTCCATCCACATAGTCATAAGAGGGCTTATTTTCTGAAAGACGAGATGTAGTTTTAAATTACATCATTCATTTTACTATTCAACATATTGCTAAAATTTTCAAGTGTAGTGAAATAAATTGAAAACTAACTAAATTCTGCAAGTGTTTTTTTGGTTATGTTTTATTGTGTGGTAAAAATGATTTGGCAACAAGATTTTCCAAGTGAATAGATTACAGGGATACTAATATTGCATAGTTTTTTTTAAGTGGTTAAAAAAAAATGTGCAAATTCAGAAAAAAAGCTTGTGGCTTGATTTTTCAAGACCTATAATATTTTCATTTTTCTGTTTCTGGAGCTGTGGGAAGGATTGTTTTTTGTGCCCAGAGCTGATGTTATTGATACCATTTTGGGATAGATGCGTTTTGATTGCTTCTTACTGCAGCAATCAAAAAACTGCAATTCTGGCATTTTGATAATTTTTCTTGTTACGGTGTTTACAGATAAATTAATTTTATATTTGATGGACTGGACTTTTATGGATGTGGAGATATCTAATATATATATTTTTTAATTTTAATGGCGTTATAGGGGTGTGATTCAATTATTTATATTTTTTAAAAACATAAGGGTGTGGGCACTTCCGGCCCCCTCACAGCCATGCCTTGTATTGGCATGGCTATGATTGGCCAGCGCACAACATATAAAGGCCAGATTACATATTGCACCGCCATTATGACTTCAGAGTCTGGTGCCCTAAGAGAATTGTAGCAAGCCCTAACAGCCTGGTGCATCGTGCCATAACAGCCTGCTGCAGCGTGCCTTAACAGTCTTGTGTAAAGTGCCCTAACAGCCTTGTGTAGTGTGCCCTGACAGTCTTGTGTAGCGTGCCCTGACACCCTTGTGTAGAGTGCCCTGACACCCTTGTGTAGAGTGCCCTGACAGCCTTGTGTAGTGTGCCTTGACAGCCTTGTGTAGAGGGCCCTGACAGCCTTGTGTAGAGGGCCCTGACAGCCTTGTGTAGTTTGCCCTGACAGCCTTGTGTAATGTGCCCTGACAGCCTTGTGTAGTGTGCCCTGACAGCCTTGTGTAGAGTGCCCTGACACCCTTGTGTAGAGTGCCCTGACACCCTTGTGTAGAGTGCCCTGACACCCTTGTGTAGAGTGCCCTGACAGCCTTGTGTAGTGTGCTATGACAGCCTTGTGTAGAGGGCCCTGACAGCCTTGTGTAGAGTGCCCTGACAGCCTTGTGTAGTGTGCCCTGACAGCCTTGTGTAGAGTGCCCTGACAGCTTGCCATAACAGTCTGGTGCAGTGTTCCATAACAGCCTGGAGTAGCATGCCCTAACAGCCTGGTGCAGAGTGCCATAATAGCCTGTTGCAACGTGTCATAACAGCCTGTTGCAATGTGTCATACCTGCCCGATGCAGCATGTCATAACAGCCTGGTGCAACGTGCCATAACAACCTGGTGTAGAATGCCCAAACAACCTTGTGTAGAATGCCCTAACAGCCTTGTTTAGCGTGCCAGAACAGCCTGGTGGAGCATGCCGTAACAGCCTGGTACCTACTTCCCGTACAACCTGGTGCAGAGTACCCTAATCCAGCCTCTTCTCTACTGGGAATTTTTATAGGGGAAAAACATAAGGAGAGCATCAAATAGTGGACATGGTTGTGGTGATGCTCGTGGTGATAATGTAGCTGCTGCAGGAGAGGACATGGTTGATCTGTGCCTGTTACGCGCCCAAGTGAAATACCTTCCTCTGGTGCCTGCAGCAACTGGACGTTCTGCATCATTTCATAGGCCCAAGTATCGCTGGCCAAATGGTGAGGACATGGACATTTTTGTTCCCTCTCACACCCTTGCATATCAGTCAAGCAGTCTGAGCCAAAAGTCATGCAGCAATCGCTTCTGCTTTTTGATGACTCCATTGGCTGGGGTTCCATGGCCCATCCATCTGGCCCTGCCCCAGAAGTGGAAGAGACTGAATGCACTGATGCCCAACCACTTGTTATGTTGGAGGATGAGTACATAGGAGGGCTAGTGCACATGGTCAGCAGACCACCACAGCACATCTCAGATGATGAAAAAACTCAGGTGCCAACTGCTGTGTCTTTCTGCAGTGTGCAGACTGACAAGGAGGCCAGGAGTGAGGAGTGGGTGAAAGATGAAGCTGGGGATGATTAAGTCCTAGACAGTTCAGAGGAAGATAAGGTGGTCACATTGCCTAGGCAGCACATCAAAAGAGAGAGCGGGTTGCAAAAGCACAGTGTACGACCCCTAGCCAGTACATTGGCTGTTACTGCCCACCGCGCCAAGGAAATGAATAAACCAAATCTGGCTCAAAGGAGCTCCCTGGCATAGTATTTCTTCAGGCAATGTGCCAATGACAAAACATGGATCATTTTCTCGCTGAGCCGTTAGAGCCTGAAGCAAAGCATGCATTTTTTGAACCCGAGCACCACCTGCATGATGAGGCATCTGAATTCCAAGCATGAGGTACAGTGGAGAACACACCTTTAAAAAGCATGACAAATCTGAGCCTCCCCTGCTCCCTCTGTTGTTGAGGTCTCAGAAGAGCCACCTGCCTCCCCGCAAAGAGTGGATGTGACAGTACCACCAACACCAGCAGTGTCACCAAGGTTCTCCACACCGTCCCATGGAAGTGTTCAGCTCTCCATCCCCAAAACACTTGAGAGAAAGAGGATATACCCCCCTGACCACGCATGAGCCATGGTCCTGAATGACAGCATTTCAATATTCCTGGCCTTTGAAATTCTGCCATTCTGACTGATGGAGATGGACAGTTTTAAAAACTGATGATGGTGGTTGTCCTGCAGAATGTTGTTCCCGGCTGCCACTACTCTTCCAGATGGGCCATCCTTGCCCTGCACAAATCAGGTGTGCACTGCGCAACGCCATCAGTCTCAAGATCCACATAACCAACAATACATGGACTATTAAGCGTGGGGTAAATCTCCCTAACTACCCACTGGGTAAATAAAGTGATGGCTGGGACAGTGGTGGAAGGTGATCTAGCGCATGTCCTTCCACCACCGAGTATTGCTGGATGTTATCTGTCCACGTTGCCTCCTTCTCTTACTCTGTTTCCTCTACCGCCTCCTCATCCGGTCACAGTAAGACCTGCACCACCAACTTCTGCACATTAAGGGGTAAATGACAGCAGGCTCTTCTTAAACTCATCTGTTTGGGGGACAAATTCCACACCGCGCAGGATCTTTGCTTGGTAGTTGGTGCCGGTGAACCTCAAGCCCAGCCTGGTGTTGTGTGTGATGACGGGTGAAATCTCATAACAGCTTTGGGCCTAGCTAGTTTGACGCCTTTCCCTTGCATGGCCCATGTGCTGAATTTGGTGGTGCAGAGCTTCCTTAAAAATTACCCATATATGTCAGAGCTGCTTCGGAAAGTGCGGGCACTGTATATGCACTTTTGGAGTTCTCACACTGCTGCTGCTCGCCTGTCTGTGCTGCAGTGTCACTTCTGCCTTCCCATTCACCGCCTCATATGTGATGTAACAACAAGGTGGTGGGACTCTAGTCATAACTCATGGACAGACAGAGTCAGAAGAGTCAGACATTCCGGGGTCAATACCAAGAGAGTACGTAAGTCAGGTCACAGTCCAGGGTCAATAGCAAGAGATAGTGGATCAAAAGCCAAAGGACAAAACAAAGGGATAGTCAGAACACAGTCCAAGGGGTCAAAGAGCAGAAGATCAGAACTCAGAGCAGCAGAATCAGGCTAACACTCACCAGGAAGCACAAACTACATCTGGCAGAGATCAGGAGCAGACAGCTCAGCTAAGTAGCTGGGCAATCACCAGAACACCAAACACATAATTTCTCTCAGCAGACTAAAATTTCTTAGAAAAAAAATGAACATGGCTGTAAGTTTGTCAGGGTTTTAGGACCTTGAGATAAAACAGTCCCCACCCCAACCTCTGAGGCATCCACCTCTACAATAAACGGTTTCTGAAGATGAGGATGAATCAAAACTGGAGCAGACATGAAGCACAAACTACGTCTCGGAGGGATCATGAGCAGACATCTCAGCTAAGTAGCTTGGCAATCACCAGCACACCGAACACCTTGAGAAAGTCCCGCATCTCCCAGTCACAGATTGGACAGCCGAGCTGTCAATCAAAACTCAGACAGCTAAGCAAGCCCATCACAGGATTGGACAGCCAAGCCGTCAGTCAAAACACGGACAACTCAGCAAGATAGTTTACATAGAACAGGATATCAATCACTCGCTGAGCTGGAGAGACTGTGCGAGCAGCAGCAGCAGACAATAGTGAAGTTTCAGCTGCAGCACGAATGAGTGAGTTACTCTGTGGAACATCACTTCACCAACAATGAGTGGACCTCCATGCAGGACTTGTGCCGTATTGCACTGTTTTGAATACTCCTCCAACATGGCCTGCGCTGATGATGTCTGTTTTTTCTTCCTATTTTCCTGGACACATTTGACTTACTTTATGTTGTTATCCTATATGTTTTTTTTAAGAACATTCTGCTATTCTGGGTTTACTTGCAGAATGTGTATTTTATATATGTACCACATTTTCTATTATAAATTGTAAGGTTTTTATTTTCAAAATGCAAAAAATACTTTACAAAATAATATTGATAATTTTGTGAGATCTTATGTTCTGGATTGCATATTTCAGTATGGATAGTAAATGGTTTATGTCCTTGTTTACTTTCAGGTAAAGGATTTGGTAGGAGAGCAGCTCTTTAGCCGCTTTGATCGTCTCCTCTTGCAATCAAGCTTGGATTTAATGGCCGATGTTGTTTACTGCCCGCGTCTGAGCTGTCAGACCCCAGTCATGGTGGAGCCAGAGGGTACAATGGGCATATGCTCAGTCTGCCAATATGCATTTTGTATTCTTTGTAACATGACCTTCCATGGAATCTCCCCTTGCAATATACCTGCAGGTATGTTCGGTAATTCGGCAAACACTAATCCTGTAGTTATGTTTCTCAAAAGTCTTGATTAGTTTTGACAGGATTGCAACTTTAAGCACTAGTTTTATAGGTTTTTGCACAACATAATAGCAAGATTTTTATCCAACTATCATCTCCTATAAAAGTCAATTCTCCATCACATAATGCCGATACAAACAACAAAATATGACAGCTGGGGGTAAGGACCCACTACGCCATTGGCCGGGTTACCCTGGAGCGGCATGACTAAGTGGCTATCTGGTCTTTGCTAGAGCCTCTGATGGTGAGGATAGGCTTTGACCGCAGGATAGCCACCAGTTGCCACTCCAGGGCAGTGCCCAGACCTGTAGCAGCTGACCAACGGGTCAAGGCAGGTATGCGCGGTACAGAGGGCACAGGCTGAGACGTAGTCAGACAGTCCAAGGTTTGGGCAGGCAGCACAGATTCAGGACACAAAGCCGAGGTCAGGAGCGGAGAAATCAGACAGAACAGGTGGATAAGCCAAGTCGGTAACAGGATACTAAACAGGAACAAACTTTGACTGGAATCTAGAACACAATACTGACTAGAACCAAAGCTCAGGCGAGGAGTGGAAGGAAGAGCTGCCTAACATAAACCCTGCTGGCAGCTGATAGGTTAGGAAAGCTAATCTCTACAGGACACAACAGGGTTAAATTCCTGCAGAGACCGGCCACGCCCCCCTATGGCCAGGTGGAAATAGCAGTGCTGGGAAGTGCTGCAAGAGACAAACTCAGGGAGATGGCCTGACTCATGGGGAAGTAGAACTGTGACTGCAGTGAGTAGGATGGCGCTGAGAGGGCACACGAGTTACCGAAGTGACACAAAACCAGATGAGCTTCCAACTAGGAATGATCTTTAATATTCCTTTATACGCTTTTAACAATCTATAGCATATAGGTACATCATAGGTCGCATCCCCCTCTTTGGTGCATGCTCCGGCGCTGAGCCTGCACTTTTTCCCGCACATGACAGCTGATTTGATCAGCTGGCATGTGACCCTAACAGCCACGAATGGAATCGCCATCCACCCGTGGCCGGCGCTCACAGATGAGCATTTTTGCACAAGCGACCAGATGAACGCAGCTTCAAGTCTCCTATAGAAACCGTTGAAACATGTAAAAAGTTAAAAAATAAGTTTTTAAAAATATATAAAAGTTAAAATATAAAAGTTCAAATCACCCCCTTCAAAATAAAATCGTACAAAAACTAAAAAAATACACGTATTTGGTATTGCGTGTTCAGAAACACCCAATCTGTCAAAATATAAAAGAATTTATCCGATTAGTAAATGCCGTAACGAGAAAGAAAATCAAAACACCAGAATTAAGTTTTTTTGATCGCCGCAACTTTGCAATAAAATGCAATAATGGCCAATCAAAACATCATATCTATTCCAAAATGGTATCAATAAAAATGGCAGCTCGACATGCAAAAATAAGCCCTCACCCGGCCCCAGATTTTGAAAAATGGAGACGCTACGGGTCTCAGAACATGGCCCTTTTTTTTTCCCACAAACTTTGGATTTTTTTAACCACTTAAAAAGAACCTATACATGTTTGGTAGCTGTGAACTCAGAACGTAACTGTAGAAGAAATCAGCGCACATAGGGTCTTATCCGATGGACAAAATAGGCGATCTATTCAAATTGCACTAACCTGATAGATCTAATGTAATGACATATAGATCTCTTTGAGAATATCAGCTGCAGCAGATCCACGGGTCCATAGGCGACCGTATCAAGTATACCAATGTGGTTGTGTTCCTGAATCCTGAGGAAGAAGTCATCTGAACTTCGAAACGCTTTGAAATAAAAACCATAGAATCATAGAATGGTAGAGTTGGAAGGGACCTCCT
>VIAB01048126.1:0-10320 GCA_009801035.1 Oophaga pumilio | reverse complement strand
TCTAGACTCCATTCCCCTGGATGAATTTCTGTTCTGCTCAGAAATTCGGCCTGTATGTTTACCTCACCCTTTATGTGCAGAGCGGACAGGGAGAGAAGGTGTTCTTCGGCCCATGAGAATATTCTGTTTGATATTGCCTTCAGATCCTTGTGCCTTGTACTTTCTTGATGATGAAGGTGGGCAACTGTTGTCATGTTGTCTGAGTATATTTTGACATGGATATTCTGGACTAGGGTTACTGCAGTCTTGAGGACCTCCTCTACCGCCTTCAGTTCCCTGAAGTTTGATGATTGTCGGCTTATCTCATCTGACCTGCATCCCTAGAATATGTGTTAGGATACTATGACTCCCAATCCTTTCCACTGGTATCTACTTTTATAGTGATCACTGGGTCTTGCGTTCAGGGAACCCTTCTGCTTAAGTTCTCTGTTTTTAGCCACCATGTCAATGCTGACTTTACATGAGACGGCATCTGGATCCTCTTGTCCAAGGATTTTGGGGATCCTTCCCAGTTTGCCAGGATGTGTTTCTGAAGCATTCTGCTGTGCACTTGTGCCCATGCTACCATCTGCATGCAGGATGTCATAGATCCGAGAACCGACGGGGCCCATCTTAATGACACCATTTTCTTGCTCTGCAGTATCTTTATCTTTGATCTTAGCAAGATCTGTCTATGTTTGGCTGTGTAATCTAGTAGGACTCCTAAGAATGTTTTTGTTGATGCAGGAACCATGTCTGATTTTTTGAGGTTCACTATCCAGCCTAGAGACTATAAGATCTGGGTTGTCATCTGCAGATGTTCCTGTGGCATGGGTTCTGAAGGAGCCACCAACAAGAGGTCATTGAGGTATGGAACTATGCATATGTGCTGACCTCTGATGTATGCCATGACCTCTGACATGATCTTTGTGAAGATCCGTGGGACCGAGGATAGACAGAACAGGAGGACATTGATCTGATAATGGCCTGTGTGCTCTCTCTCGGTGATTGTGACTCTTATGAATCGCAAATAAGATGGATGGACCGGGATGTGATAATATGCATCCTGTAGGTCTATTGTTGCCATGACGAAATCCTGGCCAATCAGAGGTACTGTTGACCTGACGGATTCCATTTTGAATCTTCTGTCTGTTACATAACGATTCAGGGGTTTCAGATTGATTATAACTCGATGGGGCCCGTTTGGTTTCTTTATGAGGAACAGGTTTGATTAATGTCCCCTGTTCCTTTCCCTTTCTTGGACTATGGAGACTAACTATGTGGATAATAGTTATTTTACTGCCGCTATCAAGGTGGATTGTAGTTCTGGAGAGGAGAGTTGCGTTTTTTTATTGTTTTTGGAGGATATGAGGCAAATTCTATCTTTATTCCTTCCCTGACTGATCTTAGAGTCCATTGATCTGAACAGATCTTGTGCCACTGTGAAAGAAACTTTGAGATGCAACCTCCTACCATGCTGGCGTCATCGCTTCTTTTGTATCTGGGAGTGGGGAAGAAACAGATTTCTGTCTTTTCCCTTTTTCGGGTAGCTCCAATGACTTGACTTGCCCTTCCCCTGTACTGAGGTGTATGCTCTTGTTGGGTGTGGAAGGGTCTTTTCCTAGTACTCCTAGGTTCTGGTAAGGTCTTCTTTTGTCCGAAGTCTGTTGGATTAGGCCCTTAATTTCTTCCATCAAGGATGGTTGCTCTTCCTTGATGACTTTCTCAGTGCACTTTTCGCATGTCTTCTTATGAGAAGAGGCCAGTTTTTTGTACAGACTGCACATCTCCATGAAGTCTTGGACTTGCTTCCTGGTGCAGGTTCCTTGTCCCCTACAACAAAGGGGAGAAGAAATAATAAGGCTCTAAGCCTGCACACAAGCAATGGATACCCAGTGCCAGAGTACTTACTGGGACCGGGAGGGTGCTGGGATATGCAGATGCAGAGCAAGAGGAACCTAACATCTCCATGCTGTTTACCACACAGTAGTTCTACCTTAGATGTCTTCCTTGTCAGGGACTTTTATGTGGGCAACCGGACTCCAGCACCTGTCCTCTTATTTGCGGACCTCCTCTCTCCGATGCACAGGTGTGCACTGTAATATGGCCATGCGTTCCAGCGTGGAATGCAAAATCCTCTCTGTATGCGGAAGCCAGCCGGCATGTGATGTCACATCCTGCCACCGGCTTCAGACCTGGAAATCTTTGTGCGTGCGTGTCCAGCATGACATGCTGCTCCACAACGCCAGAGAAGGAGAGGGGCTGGAGAGCTCAGAGAGGCCTCCAGCCGAAGAATCCCCCACAGACCTTATCCGAAGGTGCGGACTGGAGGGGGGGTCCCGAGTCCAGAGTGGAGACGGGAGCAGCGCTCAGGGAGAAGATGTAAGTCTGCTCCCCTACTGCCCAGCCTGAATTTCTTTCCCCCCGGTGACCATTCACAACACAGCACACCATGGACGACCTTTTCATCCCTAGTAGGGACAGGAAAGAACACTGAGGGGGAGGATGTGGGAGGGTTTATTTAACCTCTTTGTCATTTCCTGTCCCTATTAGGAAAGGGGTAGCATCCTTCAGGTGTGCTGTCGTAGGGGGTTACTAGAGAAAAGTGATGTACTTTAGAGGTGAGGCTCAATCAGGAGTGGGTTGTTTAGATTCCATTAGGGCATCTGTCAAATGGTGGACACTTTAATTGAAACCAAACAGATAAAGTGATATGAATACGTATGATTGTTTTTAAAGAAGCACTCCTCCTATCAAAATTTTTATTCTTACAATATATTGCAATAATCATATTATATAGCATTGTGCACTTAAAATTGCTCATGTTCCCTTTCTACCCTGCTAATTCTTCCCTTTTCGATTAGGTCTATGACATCATGTAATTAATAACGGATTAGCTGAATCCTTCTAAGTCAGCCACACATATATTTGCATCTCTTGAACCTACAACTCCCAGTATGTCCTTAACAATGGTAAAGAGATGCTGGGAGTTGTTGTTATCAGTCAATATCAGACTGCAGACCATACAGGAACCACAATACTGGTGAGACGTAGTCAGTATCAATAAGTAGACATTTACATCCAGGTACCTTATAGCTGACTTCTTCTCTGATTGAATCTTTTCTTTCTTTTCATCTCCATCTTGTCCATATGACATGATGACTTTTCACATCAACATCTAGTCTCCGTAGACTTCCCTCATCTCTGGTCTTCTGCAGCACATCCCAACACAGAGCCCTTTAAAAATAACAATGTAAATAAAATGCCCTCTGCATAAAAAAAATCTATGTCCATATTATGACCTAAATAAGCCTCCTATAGTATATGTCCTCCTCATTGTCTGCGTTAATGAACTACACCCGCCATTATGAACCAAGGAATATACAATGTCTGCCTCCTTTCTAGCTCCCAAACACTCTCTATATCTCCACACTGTTCCACCACTATGCTAACCTCTCTCCATACTGTGACCCTATTTCACTCTGCCCCTATCAATTCTTTGCCCATTTTCACATTATGCCCTCATAATGTTGTTGTCTTCAAACTCATCATCTCCATACTGTGTGTCCCCCACACTGTTCTCCTACACAGTATGATGGTGACCACAGCCATGTACAGTATGATGTCCCCAACATGCCTGCTATGCAATGATGACCCCCACATATTCTATATAGTATGATGTCTCCACAGCCCAGGTATAATGCCCCCCACAGCTTCCAGTATAATTTTCCCCAGTCTCTGATATATGATGCCCCCATTTTACGTCCCTCACATCCAGCTTCTCATATGTCCCCCACTCATTGTCAAAATATAAAAAAAAAGCTTATACTAATACCTAATATACTTATACCTAATCTCGGCTTCTTGTACACAGCAGCTGCCATTTACTCTTGCTTCCCGTACAGTAGTGACAAAGGATGGCGCGATTATGTCACCATATTGCGCCATCTGACATCCCCTTCGTGTAGATTTTTCAACTGGGTGCAGGCCGAAAGTAGACTGCATTGTGCTGGAGTTCCCGGCAAGCAGGATGCTGATAACTGCTCTCCTGCTCTTGTCCCGGGCTGTGTGGCTCTAACATCAATTGTTTTTGTGTCTGATAGACACAAATACAACTGAGTGCAGGGAAGGAGCAACGGTCGAGGCGCAGGACAGAGATGGGTGAGCGGTGTCTTTGACTATCACCGCTCACCTTTGTGCCTGCTTGCTGGTGTAAGGGGGTAAAATATAATGTCTTTCCTTTGATTGTCTTCCAGTACTTTAATGTTTACAGATATGTTTTATGATAACTGCCTGCGATACAGCTACATGTATAACTATGTATTACCGCTCACTGCTTATGGTATTGCCACTTGAATGTGTTCCCATTAGATAGAAAGCTGTATATATTGTCTTGTGTTATAATATTGCATATATGTTATGTGTTCTTTTTATATGTACAGTCAGGGAAATTTAGTGCATCCTTCTTGGGACATTAGAGGAGGGCACTCTTAGTATATAGTTCTTATAGATAAGGGTAAATGTAGTTCCTGTATGGGCCACTAGACGGGGGCATAGACGGGGGCATACTAGTGTGCACTGTTAGGTATAATAATGATAATCTTTATTTTTATATAGCGCTAACATTTTCCGCAGCGCTTTACAGTTTATGTTTTGCACACATTATCGTCGCTGTCCTCGATGGGGCTCACAATCTAGATTCCCTATCAGTATGTTTTTTGGAGTGTGGGAGGAAACCAGAATGCCCGGAGGAAACCCACGCAAGCACGGGGCGAACATACAAACTCCTTGCAGATGTTGTCCTTGGTGGGATTCGAACTAGTTCATAGTCAGTGTATTGAGGGTTAAGTGTAGGAGGGGCTGCCGGGAAGTAGTGAGAAGTTTCTAGGAAGTTAGGTGAAATCGGCAGCCAAGCAACGTTAAGTGCTGCAGCCCATGTTATCCATGGCACTGGGCATCATATCAGTGGGCCAGAACAGAGAAGGAATATGTGGCAACTCATAGCTTGGGCGGAGACCTTTAGGGCAGGAGTCGTTTGGACTGAGGAACTGGAGGAAGTTGGAACTTCGACAAGAATTGTACAGACGGGCTGGATGCTTCATTGGGGGGTCACCAAATGTAGTGATTGATGAATTCATGTCTGGGGGGAAAGAGGCTGAAGGAAATGTCATTATAGCGAGGTCAGACCTGGAAGGAACTGGAAAGCAGTCTAGTACAGTCCGGTCGTGTACTGCACAGAAGTGACAAAAAGCAAGGGAAAGATGAGTAAGCAAGCAAATGTTCTAATGTACCAACTGTGGATGTAACGTGCAAAATCCTAAGTAAAGAAACTGTTAAATTTGTCTCGGACTGTGTCTTGCCTAGAAGAGGGACCGTTATGGCTTGGGAAGTGCCAAGGTGCAGCTAAATCTGGAGATGCAGGTATGCCAAGAGGAATAGTAGTGTTTCATGTAGGGGAAGGACTGGACACAGCTGCCACTGGAATACAGGTCACGGCTACATTCCTGTCCCTCCCTTACACTTGGCGTAGTCGGCAGGATACCAACACCGTGCAGCGAGGGAATGCTGCAAGTCATGAGCTGGAGAAAGATGAAGTTTAGCAAGATGCGGTTGCCTTGCCATATGAAGAATACGCTGAAAAAGATGATGAAAATGTATGTGCGACTGCTGTACCCCTGGAAGATGACCAGAAGAATGAGTCAGAAGTTGCTGTTGATGAAGAAACACTGGATTTGTCTACTACTGATTTTGTGACAATACCGGACTTGACTACTGAGTTGGACTTAGCTTATGTGATGAAAAAGTTTGACATCATTACTATGCCCAAGATAGTGGCGGTGAGAATGGCGGGAGATGGTGGAGAAGAAGTAAACAATAACAAAAACTGCATCTTTCGTGGGCATTGCCGTCACTCTTTGGAGCCAAAACTTGCCTGTCAGTATGCCCGTGTCCGCCCCTGATGGGAGCGGATGAAGAGGAGAAGACCTCGGCCCCTTGTAACTGATCATCAATGGAGGGGAGAGGCAGCTGAGGCGGTCCCACCCGGTGGCGGGCTGGATCCTGAAGAAAAATCCGGAAGCTGCTGTGCAGTGCCATCTTGTACCCATGAACCGGCCACAGTGCAGAAATTGTGTACGTGTAGCTGCCAAGGCATGGGCCGTATTGAGTGGAGGTTTTGTCAGGAGAGAGCACGCGTCCAGCCTCCAACAGTCAGCGAGGAGACAGCGGCGGCTCCCACTTGTCCGAACTTAGAATTGCCTCGACCCTGGAGCATTCACCTGGCGGAGACTCCATCCTTCCGGAGGCAGGATACTGGTTGTGCGGAACCAATGGAGCAGTCTCGGGCCCGAGGGTCGGGTGCACCGGAACCCCCCTTTTAATTCAGTGAGGACCGGAGCCGAAAGTTGCTCAAGAGGCACCACGACTGGAAGTTGCATTTCAACTGGTACGTCAGTCGAACGCCACATGGGTGGGTGTTCCCGCGGAAGGAACTAGAGTCCTGGGAGCTGCGACCGCTTCTACATCAACGGAACAGGTGCTTGCGCCCTTGTCATCAACCCCAGAAAGGAGGCCCTCCCCGCATAGTTTGGTCCCTGAAGCCTCCGTCCACCCCCGCGTTCCTCTGGGAAACCCAGCTCCGCCACACCAGTCATTGGAGGTTTAATCAGCCTCCTATTCGGCCACAGCTCTGGAGGCTATCCATACCCAACCTGCCATAGAGGGCCCCTTTCCCACACCCCGGCAGGCCACTTGGGTGGAATGGGTGATCCTTGATAAAAAACAACGAGAGTGGTAAGTCTGGAGAGAACTGTTACAGCCGGGTGGGGGCGCTCTGACAGGACGGAGCACCAGCGGCCGACTGGTGATACTGACATTGACCGGGGATATGGCTTTATAAAAGAGGAGGGGACAGACGCCAAAGTCTATGTAAACCTAACGTCCATCAAATTCGGAAGGCTGTTGAACATGGGAGACTGGGTTTCCTTTAAGGAAGACTGTCCGCGCAGGTATTACGCATTTGCGGTTACCCACAATGATGAGGACGACATGGGCCTCTTCCCGGAATCGGTGCAGGCCCAAACATCAGCAGGCACCTGGGAGCCTGACGGTGCTGCAGTGGCACGATCCACATCCTCTACGGCTGCAGAGATGACATCTGAAGGAGCGACACGTGGTGCATGCCATTGAACTTGATGAATCAAGAAGATAAAATAATAAAAGTTGTGCATGTTGCACCATGTTTAATACGGGACTGTTCTGCATTCCAATAGGGCAGGGAAGCCCTCCTATGCCCAACAGAAAAGCCACACAGTCGTTGCGGCCTTTGACAACGTTGAAAAGCAAAGCATTGTTTGTACTCTTATGTAAATTTGTCCCAGCCTGGAGGACTGCGAGCTAGGCAGAATATATGGAGCCCATGGACTCTTGTTTTTGTCGTAACTGTTGTTCCCATTCGGCTGGAAAAAAGGAGAGACTGTCTTCCTAAAACGGAGACCACTGCAAAGACTGTACTCCCCTCAAAGGAAGGGGAGCTTCTCTCTTAGGACTGCTGTCCCACTTGTGTGAAATGTAAATACAAATTGTTCACTGCTGATGATGAAGGTTTCTAACTCCTGGAGGACTGGGAACCAGGAATGTTGCCTGTGTACCATGGACTGCAGTGCATATTGGACGCGGCTTATATCAAGCCAAATTCTTGCATTTTTTTTTGCAATTCTTTAATGTTGTGTGTTTTTGTATCGTGCCTTGGTCAAGGACAACCAAGTTCAAGGAAAGGGGGAGTATAAGGGGGTAAGATATGTCTTTCGTGCTCCCTTCCCTCTGATTGTCTTCCAGTACATTAATTTTTACAGATGCGTTTTATGATAACTGCCTGCGGTACTGCTACATATATAATTATGTATTACTGCTCACTGCTTATGGTATTGCCATTTGAATGTGTTACCGTTATATAAAAAGCTGTATATATAGTGTTATAATATTGCATATATGTTATGTATTCTTTTTATATGTTCAGTCAGGGAAAGTTAGTGCATCCTTCTTGGAACATTAGAGGAGGGTACTCTTAGTATATAGTTCTTATAGATAAGGGTAGATGTAGTTCCTGTATGGGCCACTACACGGGGGAATACTAGTGTGCACTGTTAGGTATAGTTCATAGTCAGTGTATAGAGGGTTACGTGTAGGAGGGGCTGCCAGGTAGTGAGAAGTTTCTAGGAAGTTAAGTGAGATGGGGCCAGAGTGCCCAAGGGTCCACATGGGCTAAAGGCCCCTTTTGCTCGGCAGCCACGCAATGTTATCACGGCCACTGGGCATCATATCAGTGGGCCAGTACAGAGAAGGAATGGAATATGTGGTGACTCATAGCTTGGGCGGATGCCTTTAGGGCAAGAATCGGTTGGGCTGAGGAAATGGAGGAGGTTGGAACTTTGATGAGAACAGTACAGATGGGCTGGATGCGTCACCAGGAGTCACCAAACGTAGTGATTGATGAATTCATATCTGGGGCGAAACTGGCTGAAGGAAATGTCATTATAGCGAGGTCAGCACAGAAGTGACAACAAGCAGGGAAAGATCAGGAAGCAAGCAAATGTTGGAATGTACCAACTGTGGATGTAACATGCGAAGTCCTAAGTAAAGAAACTGTTAAAGTTGTCTCGGACTGTGTTTCCATTGATGGGGGTCGCCTAGAAGAGGGACCGTTATGGCCTGGGAAGTACCCGGGTGAAGCTGAATCTGGAGATGCAGGTATGCCGAGAGAAATAGTAGTGTTTCATGCGGGGGAAGGACTGGACACAGCTGCCACCGGAATACAGGTCATGTCTACAGTCCTGTCCCTCTCTTACACTGGCAGATATTGTGCTAATATCTGCAGCTGAAGGAAGATGCTGGGCAGCCACAGACATTCAGCCATGGCACTTTTTCTTTTCTCCCCAAGTACTCCCCCTTGGAGAGGCAGGTAGCAGCACCAACATCCCGGCTCTGGTCCCTGACATGTCAAAAAAGTAGAAACCTCCCACAAGTGACCCGATTTTGGAAACTAGACCCCTCAAGTAAATCATCTATGGGTGTATTGTGCATTTTTAACCTATAAGAGATTCACAAAACTTTCTAAAATTTAGATGTAAAAATAAAAAATTACATTCTTTCCACTAAAATACTGTTTTAGTGCCAAATTTATAATTTCCATGAGAGGCAGATTGCGAAAATGACCCCATAATTTCTTATGCAATTTTTACTGAATGTGGCAGTACTGCATAAGTTGTACACTACTGTTAGAGCACACAGAAGGGATCGAATTAGAAGTAGTGCTATTTGGCTTTTACAAATGCAGATTCCATTTGAATAGATTGTGGGCTCCATTAGTCAAGCCTCTGATTTGTCAGAACAGCAGAAACCCTCTCATGTGACTTTTTAAGGATTTCATCTGGGGCTGGGCGTGAGTATTTTGAACCCATAGGTACATCAAAGAATTTTATAACATTGAGAAGTGGAAATAAAACATTTTAATGGTAAAAATGTAATTTTTACATTGGATGCAAATTTGTCAGTTGCACAAGAGTTAAAAGGTGAAAGTGGACCAACAATTTTTTAAGCTATTTCTCCCGAACGTGGTGATGCCCCATATGTCATCAGAAACTACTATTTAGTCACATGTCAGGGTTCAGAAGACAGGAGCTCTATTTGGCTTTTGGAGCAAAGACTATGCTAGAATAGTTTGTGGGTGACATTTGTGGAGCCATTAAGGTGCCAGATCAGCAGAAAACCCCAAAAGTGACTCCACTGTAGAAATTGCAGATATCAATGAATTACGGTATTCTATGGCTGCAGTGACTATTTTATAACATTCATGCTGTGATTTACTCTGGAGAATTGCAAATCTGCCAGTTCATGTCCATACATTGTGCCCCATACATTGTGCCCAGCTTGTTCCTCTGGTTCCATACAACTCATGAATTGTTAATTGGGCTCTACATGCTACAGTAATGCCAAACATGTGGCTGCTTACTGTGGTTTGGGTACAGTGCATCTCAAAAAGAGGGGGGCATTTGGATTTGGAAACCCAGATTTAAATGGATTTCATTTGAGGGGGTGTTGGAGACATGTATTTGTTCTACTAGTAAAATGTGAACCCCTATATTTCCAGTGACAGATGACGGACATGAATGGGAGTTAGTTTTGTGCTGGATAAATTAGGGTTTTTGCTGATAACATTTTGGGGTACATATTTTTTTATCACTTTCAGTGTAAAGGTGGGAACACATTCTTGTGTTCTACGCTGAGCACTTAAGTTAGAGTTTCCGTTAGAGTTGAGCGATACTTTCCGATATCCAAAAGTAT
>VIAB01048120.1:0-17852 GCA_009801035.1 Oophaga pumilio | reverse complement strand
GTCATCCCCAAAAAACTTTTGGAAATTTATGAAAAACTTAATCCCAGACTGGCCACTCTATATTTAGTCCCGAAGATACACAAGGACCCCATGAATCCCCCAGGAAGACCTATCATTGCTGCTAATGAGGGGCTGTGTGAGACCATTTGTGACATTGTAGAATACTTTCTTAAACCACTGGTGACACAACTACCTTCTTACATCAAGGATACTACTGCAGCACTGGGACACCTTGAAAATATACAGCTGTCTGATGATATGCTGTTGGTGACGGCCGATGTGGAGGCCCTTTATTCATCTATACAACATACCGATGGCCTCAAGGCGGTTGATAAGTTTCTGAGATATAGTAATCTCAGTGAAGAGATGGCATCTGTGGTATTGAAACTATTGGAGTTTGTTCTTACCCACAACGCCTTCACCTTCAATGGCAAGATCTACTTACAACAAAGGGGCACCGCCATGGGTGCCTCTTGCGCCCCCTCCTACGCCAATTTATTTATGGGGGCCTGGGAGTGGTCCATTTTTCAGGGTGAGGATGTTGTGGGTACTGATCGGGTCCACAACTGGATCAGATATATTGACGACATACTGTTCATATGGGAGGGTCCAGTTGTGGACCTTGATAAATTCATTACCAGATTAAATATGAATAAGCAAAATATTCGTCTTACTTATAAGGCTGGACGACAGATGGAATTTTTGGATATTTCCATTTCCACTCTTCCTAATGGTCGACTGTCCACGTCCATCTTTCGTAAACCCACTTCTACCAACTCCATCCTACATGCCACTTCGGCACACCCAAAGTCAACGATACAGGGCATACCCATCGGGCAGTTCTTACGAGCTAGAAGGATTTGCTCTGAGGAATTCCTCTTTGAGGAACAGTCCCAAATCCTGAGGAAACGTTTCCAAGATAGGGGCTATGGCCGTCGTGCCATACAGAAAGGATACATGAGAGCTAAGAATGCGTGTAGGAGCCAACTATTGCATAAAAATCAACCTATAACCACTAGTTCACGGGATGACCATCAGATTAGATTTATTACTAATTACAACTGTAGATGGACTGAGTTAAGAAAGAGTGTTGAAAGCCATTGGAACATTCTCCAAATGGACCCCATATTGAGAAAATGTCTTCCCGAGGCCCCACCTTTTGTGGCCAAAAGAGCCCCTAACCTACGAGATATGCTTGTTCATAGCAATTACAATTCGAAGGACATAGAAACTAAGAAAAAATATCCAGAACGCAAGGGCTTCTTCCCTTGTGGCATATGCAAGGGTTGTGCCAACATGAAAAAGTCAACGCACTTTTTCAATTTTGATAAATCCAGAAAATTTGAAATAAGAGCACACATCACCTGTGCCTCTAAGGGAGTTGTCTACTGCGCCGAATGTCCCTGTGGCAAGCTTTACGTAGGAATGACAAGCAGGGAGCTTAAAGTTAGAGTGCGAGAGCACTGTATTGACATTGAGAAAGCAAAAACCTCTATGGATGTCATGTCTCTCAAGACGCTTCCTAAACATTTTAAAAAATTCCATCAATGTAATTCGAGAATGTTGTTTTTTCGGGGCATTGACATCATCCAGTTGGGATCTAGAGGTGGCGACCTTGCCAAACAGGTGGCAAAAAGGGAATGTCAATGGATATATAGATTGGGGACACATGTACCATATGGATTGAATGAAAGTTTTGGGTTTAGCGCATTCTTATAATTGGCCTTGGAGTACCTATGGGGTGGGGGGTGGTTCGTTCGTTTTTTATCTTTGTTATCTTTTTTATTTTATTTTAATAATGTGTTTCATAAGTTTCAGATACAGCCGTATTTTTGTCGAGTCGGCATTACTCGTATTCTGCATCTGGGGACAAGAAGACTCGGTCGAATATGGACAATCCATTTATCCAGCTTCTACTATTTCTTTCTTTAGGATGAAGAGTCTGTTATATGACTAATCTTCACATTTCTGTATATTCATGTGTTATACTTGTTATATGTATTACTTTAATGACACACAACATTAGTTAGACTCTGTTTCTATATTAGTAGACAATATCTTTATATACCATACTATTGTTGTCACTTTATTACTATTGTAATGGTATTGACTTATTGATTACATCATTTTGATCGTCATATATTTATATTATGACTACACTTGTTAATACTTTCTAATATCAATAGAATAGTTGTAGGGACTCTTTGTCCTAGATATAAACAGACATATTTATCTTGTTGATTTCGACTGGCTCACTTTTCTTTTGGGAGCCTTCCGTTTGCCTCTGGGGGGGAGCGCATGCGGGTACCGTGGCCCACGGTGATGTCCTATAGCGATCTATAGTGTGGCGCTGCCATGCATGTATCCTTGACACAAGGACCTGCTATGCAGAGGCCACCTGATCGCGAACGTCATCACCCATTGGACAGTGGATGCCACGTGACCCAGCACATGCGCCATACCACCCCTCAGACGCACTAGGAAGGACCTTCCACACGCAATATATCCCTCATGCAGCCACTAACATGTGAAGATCATTTTGTTAATTACCGGCGGCAATATATATACCGGAGCGGCCCCCTGCCCTGACACGCCTCCCGAGGAAGCTGTGCGAAACGCGCGTCGGGGCAGAGGGACGTCCAGGGACCACACTCCTATCAGCCTTGCGGTACGTTTTCTCCCCACATGGGGTTATCACTGCATATTTGTGTTTGGCTTTCTATTGATAATATGTAGCCTTTATGGTACGCTTGCCCACATGGGGTTATCATTTTGTGCTGGGGGGTTTTCTCACTGCTGAAATGCACATAGTGTCCAATGAGTTCACTGAATGTGACACACTCATCACAGGTCTACTACAGCCCTTTCTATTGATTGATGTCGCTCATGTTACATTATTTTTTTGCCACTTGGCATTTATAAAATATACCTAGCGACTTTTTTCCATGTCAATTTTTGGGGCTGTTGTCCGCTCAGTGTTCGCTTTGATTACTAACCGACATTAATGGTAGTCACTGTTTATTTGGCTTTACTATATGCGACCACTGTGTTTATGTCATGATTTTAGTGATTGCTCAGCGTGGCAAAGCTCACTCCTAGCCAACCATATTTGTAGCATAATAAACAAACCACACAATTGAATACTTTTTTCATATTTTTACTGTAATTCATTTTGTACCAGCCGGTTGTAGTGAGGGGTGTCCCATGGGCTCACACGTCCCTCATGTGTTTTTAAATTTTGTACCTGTTACCTTTCCATACTTTTCATAAAGGTTTTTTCCCTTGTTTACTATTGTTCAATAAAAATTTACAATTTATACCATCCGGTGGGCTTCACAATAGTGTTTTCTTCCACCATATTGTTCTATTACATTATCTGTGGTATAAGTACCCTTATGGGTTATTTTCAGTGGGCACTCTTTTGTATTTACATTTATTATGTAGTGGCTGACGAAGGTCCCAATTTCAGGACCGAAACGTTTCACTACCGTGGACTACAATAGACACTTACTCTTTACGTTAAGTTGAGTGCCGAGTTCAATTTATAATTAATAAATACTTGAGGCAGTTTTATTATCTACGCGTTTCGATATCATTCGATTTCAGTTGTCAGTCTCAATAAAGCTAATCAGGAAAAAAGATTAGCTTTATTGAGATTTACAACTGAAATTGAATAATTTTGAAACATGTAGATAATAAAACTGTATCAAGTATTTATTGGGTCTCCTAAAATATTTCTGGTTTCTATCACCACCTGTTATCTTTTTTTTTTAACCAATTTTTGGAATACATAAAAACTCATGGACATGTGACTGAGGCTTTAGTGATACTATTCAACTGAACGCCCTTGATCCTCTACTTTTTTTGTGGTAGATTCAGATAAATATAAATAAAGCCTCAAAGAAATGACAAAAGATTACAAAAATCCATTTGACAACACAGACCTGGATCCCATTTCTTTACTGCATAATATCACCAAAGTTCTCCAAGGCACTATTCACATTGTGTCATTGTGTGGATGGAGATAGTAGTAGACCCAGTGAAGCCGTCCCCACAGAGGGTTTCATATGCATTCCCAGGTGATGGGTTCAGCATGAAGAAAATACCCCCACCAATATACAGTTAACTTTTAGGGGGTGTGAACACTTCTGCCCATTCAGGGGGTTGATCTGAGCAAGTGAAGGTCCTTAAGCCACTTGTTTAGGATGGAGTTGGTGGAGTGACTGTGGTATTCGCAGGAACGAAGGATGCAGTGGCGGGATGCAGACAGCAGAGCAAGGGTTAACGGGTTTATTTATAGGTGAAATACTCCACGCAGGGAGGTAAAGAGCATTAAAGAAACAGAATTAAAGGCACGGTACAATACAACGGTTCAAATCTTAGCAAACTAATAAGGAGTTCGATACTGCAGCTCCTGCTGCGGACTCACAGGTGCCGGCAACAGCCGATGCACGGTCCTCATTAATGAGGGCAAACAGACGATACCCCCCATCTTCTGGTAACAGTGGTTGGTCTCTGTTACCTTCCACTGCCCCTTGTCCATATACTGGAGTTTCCGGCAAAGGTTATGGGCTACGGTGCTGGCTAAGCCCGACATGGCTCCTGTACAACTCTCCTGACAGTCTCAGTCAAGCGGGCCCAAAGTGTCCGACCGCAAAGGGGGTCACGAACTGGTATGGGCCCCACGTGGCCCAGGGGTTGTTTAATGGCACGGTCAGGGCGTAAGGGTCTGTCCTGTCCTCGGACACTTGTAGTGGGGACATGAGTAGTACTCACGGACACGGAGACCGGACTCACACTCTCTGGTCCCTGCTGTTGGCTGCGAGCGACGACAGGCACTGGCTTGCACACTGTGGGTGCTCTCAGGGCCTGGCGCTTCTCTCTCAGGTTGCTGCATGGCTAGCTCAGCTCTGCTTGTTGGGCTCGGCTTAGTTTTGTGTATGCAGCTCGACTCTGCACGGTTCTGCTCTGCTCCGTACAGCTTTGCAGCGTTCCCTTCCTCCAGAGTGTTGCTGGGCACACTTGGCTCTGCAGGTGACGGGGCCCTCTCTATGCGACCCATCGCAGCGTCGGTACTCGGTACAGGGGACGGTTGGTGTATACTATTACTACTACTACTACTTTTTATACCATCTTGACAGAGATCCTGGGCATTCTATGTGGTGGGAGTGCAGGACAAGTGGGACACTTTTGTCTTTCCTCTGATGTACATTTTCCACTTGTTCCCACATCTATTTTAGCCGCTTCTCTCTTCTTACCCCACATTATTCTTATTGTATAATATTTCATCTTTAATAAAATTGAATATTTTTGCCAACTTCCCCCTTGTGTTTGGTTATCTCTATCCTTATTTGTGGCCTATACACTCCAGATTACATTATCCATAGTTCCTTCTTCGGCTCTTATTGAGATATTTTCTTCTTTGGTTACATGTTATGGCATGAGGGCATGCTCCATTTACCCGAATAGATATCTTTCTAGGTTAAATTGTATTATTCTATGTAGCTACCTAATGGGCACCAGGAATGATTTTCTCTGGTGGGACCAAGGTGCTCCAGTCCGACGCTGTTTAGATGTAAGAAAAAATGTGTTTTTTTTCTTTCTGGAGTTAAAGCTGCATGAACCAGTCACCAGCCAGTGTCTGTGTATGTACAAATATTAAGTGCTACTGAGTGCTGTGGACAAAGGGAAGCAGGGCGTGCCACTCACTGTTCTGCACGCTTATCTGCCCTGGCAACACACTGCTCTCCTTCGCGTGCTTTCTCCTGCCTTCTCTGTGCTGCTCCATGTCCTTCCCTGGCTCTCCCTGCCTCCTCCTGTTAGCAAGAAGCCCGGTATCTCTTCTCCTTCTCCCAGGCAGCAGGGGAAAGGTCTGAGTTTCCCCTCAGAAACAGAGGATGAGCCCTTTCAGTTCTGTACCAGGCATGCAGGTACCTGTGGTCCGGTCCACCTCCCTACATGACATCGAGAGGAGAGGATCTATGCCAGAGGTACTGTTGCCATGTATGGATGGCCTAAGGACTGTAGTTTGGAGATCAGTTGCCGGCTGGGCTGGATCCACGTGCTACTCTTGAGGGATCTGTCGTCTGGATTTGAGGAACTTTCTTGTTGAGCTCTGTTGCTACTGGATATACGGGCTTCGGTCGTGTTATCCTGTCATGTGGAGGAGCATGGACTGTCACTACAGACTATACTGGTGAGAGATACGAAATCTGTGGGCCAACCAAAAAGTTGAGAGATAGTGAGTATCACCTGGTATGAGGAAATTGGGACTACTGGCCCTGGGGTGGGGATCTTGTGGACTGGGGGCAATGCATTTTGGCCATCTACAGTGCCTTGCGAAAGTATTCGGCCCCCTGGAACTTTTCAACCTTTTCCCACATATCATGCTTCAAACATAAAGATACCAAATGTAAATTTTTGGTGAAGAATCAACAACAAGTGGGACACAACTGTGAAGTTGAACAAAATGTATTGTTTTTTTTTAAATTTTTGTGGAAATACAAAAACTGAAAAGTGGGGCGTGCAATATTATTTGGCCCCTTTATTTTCAGTGCAGCAAACTCACTCCAGAAGTTCATTGTGGATCTATGAATGATCCAATGTTGTCCTGAATGACTACTGATGATAAATGTAATCCACCTGTGTGTAATCAAGCCTCCGTATAAATGCACCTGCTCTTTGATAGACTCAGTGTTCTGTTTGAAGCACAGAGAGCATCATGAAGACCAAGAAACACAACAGGCAGGTCCGTGATACTGTTGTGGAGAAGTTTAAAGCCGGATTTGGATACAAAATGATTTCCAAAACTTTAAACATCCCAAGGAGCACTGTGCAAGCAATCATATTGAAATGGAAGGAGTATCATACCACTGCAAATCTACCAAGACCCGGACGTCCCTCTAAACTTTCATCTCAAACATGGAGAAGACTGATCAGAGATGCAGCCAAGAGGCCCATGATCACTCTGGATGAACTGCAGAGATCTACAGCTGAGGTGAGACAGTCTGTCCATAGGACAACAATCAGTCGTACACTGCACAAATCTGCCCTTTATGGAAGAGAGGCAAGAAGAAAGCCATTTCTCAAAGATATCCATAAAAAGTGTTGTTTAAAGTTTGCAACAAGCCACCTGGGAGAAACACCAAACATGTTGAAGAAGGTGCTCTGGTCAGATGAAACCAAAATCGAACTTTTTGGCAACAATGACAAACGATGTTTGGTGTAAAGGCAATACATCACCCTGAACACACCATCCCCACTGTCAAAAATGGTGGTGGCAGCATCATGGTTTGGGCCTGCTTTTCTTCATCAGGGACAGGGAAGATGGTTAAAATTGATGGGAAGATGCCAAGCTGAATGCATGTGTGCACACAAATCAAGAAGATCCACTGCTGGCAGCTCCCTTTGATTACCAATGATGTCCTAGATGTGCTCAATGGGAGTCACGTTAGGCGACACCGCAGGCCATTGTAGCATATTTAGGCCATGCATGCTGCTCGCAGCAGCACAAGGAACATGCGACCTGGCATGAAAAATGGGTCCTGGGACACTTTGTGGAAATGGTCATACCATTGGTTCCAGTGTCGAACTGGAGTAGCAAGAGCCCACTATTAAGATTGACTCTGGGGACACAGTGTTCAGCTATGTACAAATATTACATTACCTTCTTTCAAAAATCTACCTCTGCTATTGAGAAGTTTGTTGAGCTAATGATGAGATGCTGCTTTTGTCTGTATATAGTGAATCAAATGTATTGTGCCAACTACTGCTCATGTTGGCAGTGGGGAGTATAAGTAGTCTACTGCATAGGGTCCCACCAGGGAATTCAACTGCTTTGGTGGGCTAGTCCGAGCCAAATTGGTTTTATGACCAAATCACACATATGGGATGTGATTAGTTGGCAACTGCAAAGGCAGCTACCAGCAGCAACTTTTCATTCTTTATGATGTTATGGAGGGTGTAATGTGGAAATGTTTTCAGATGAAGTAGTTGTTAATTTTAGATTATATGAATTTGCATTGTTTTACTTGCATATATTGGATAGTTATTTATTAAATAGTGATTGCTCCAAATAGAACCAACTTCCATCTAAAGGTTAGGCGTAAGCTGTCAAAGTTTAACTGTACGTGAATAGGGAATGGTGCCCTGCACTGTCCCTAAGGCTGGCATCATATCCATCCCTGCTCTGAAAAGGAACCTCTAAAGATGAGGAGGTTTGAGCCTCCAGCCTTACTGTTCTCCTGTTATACCCTAAGCTGTCTCCTCACCCTCCTCCAGAAGGCCTGGGACAGAAATGCTAGTGTGCAAACATATAAGACAAACAGGGAGAACAAAAAGCAGCTAACATACAAAACACTCACCAAAGGTAGAAAGATATATAAGGAAGGGGAGGAAAGTACAAACCAAATGGGAATAGGACAACCATCTCCAACTCAGCACAGCGACTCCAAGAAGCTAGGAAGTAAAACTTTCACTGGCAAGGAACAGAAGGTCTAGCCAGATTTTAAAGGGAGAGGAAATGACCAGATCAAGAACAGCTGTAAGATGGAACTGAAAGTTTCTAACAAGTATAGAAAGGGTCATTAACCACTTCCGCATCAAAGAAAACAAAACCATTTAATATAAAACACACAGGCTAAATGGAAGATTTGTGATTCACAATATGTAGTGATTTTCTAACCCCAGATCTCTGAAGAGGATGTGACCCACTCAAGACATAAGCAATGTACGAAATCATTTTTGGTCACCGTAGTAAATATTATAACTGAGAGTGCAATCAAGAAAACCTCATTTTATACCTTAGGAGACACGAACATCATAGGATTTTAGATTTTGATAACAGAAAAATGTAAAATAATCCTATTCATATTTGTAATTTTAAATGCATTTTAAACATGGCATACCTTACATCAGAAATCTTACTACAGTCCCTGACGAGTCAGATTTCTGGCGAGGCACACTGAGGTACAATCTACTTTTAAAATGCACCTAATTCATTAAGTAGCAGTCATGGGGTTACCACAACAGAGAGGAGCCAGAAGACTGCAGCGTCTGATTGCTCCTACTCCTGCGCTAAAAAGAAGCACTTCACCTTCTTTTTAAATGGTGTTAATTTATTTTGGCAGAACAGTGGTTAATCAGCCACGTTGGGGGCTCGGGGAGTCTGAGCTCTCAGCTGAGCACAGTTAGCCACTCCTATCCCCTATATAATCTGGGTCCTGATTGAAACACATTGTCAGAGCTAACTTTTGCTGCATGACTTGGTGGTTATATGAGAAGGAGTTTGGAGGTGTTATCTGTGACTGTTGAGTGGGTTTGTAAGTGTGATAATTCCCTTCCTTCCTCCTATTTTGATTTTTCCCCATCCTCCTCTCCCTGGTGCATTCCTCTGTTATATGTGAGTGAATATTTGTAGGCCTGGTATTTTCAGTTGCTCTTGTTCGTGTCGCCTTGTTCATCGGGTTGGTGTACTACGGTGCAAGGCAGCTCTCCTCTTCTCTGGGTGGGGGAAGAGAACAGGCGAAGGGCTGATTCAGGAGATGAGGCAAGGATGGAGGCCCCAGCGTCTTCATCCTCAGAAGTATCCCTGGTAATAGGGCGAGCTAGGGTGCCACCTAGTGTTAGGGACAGGGAAGGAGACCCTAATCCTGGGTCATCTGATAGCTGAGTCATGACAGTGGAGTGCTCCTCCTAACAAATCAGGCTCTTGTTATTCGGCCTTGTCCCTTTTTTAAGACTGGCGTGATATAATTAATTGAGACCTATGCATACTCAATGTCTACCCACCTGCCTGGCCTGACTGACATCTCCAGCTTGCACTGAGCAATGTGAGGTGTCGCTGTATTTTCCCAGGAAATTCATTTTACATCGAATTGATTCTCCACAAATTAACAGCATTACTATATCCATTAAATGCACTTTAAACATGTATGACTATTATGGTTTCCTACCCACACACTAAATTTCTTCATAGCTGTGCTCTCACTTACTATCTGTGCAGTTTCTTCTGTGTTTTATACTTTCTCTTCTTACCTTTATTGCAAAGCTGTGAGCAGTGACGTTCTCTCACTATCCAGATTCAAAATGAAATGGCTGCTGCATTCCCTGCTTCTGCTTTTATTCAGGCAATGATAGTCCTTCCTAATTGTCTGTGCTATCCCATGTGGTTAGGTAGCTGTAATGTATTATGGGAAGCTTCACAGGCCACACCTGTGATCATGTGATCCTTTTCTGACTCATGCAATCTTCTGCAGTATGTAAAATGCCTGGGGCCATTTCAGGAGATTTGAATCACAAAGTGTTCTATTTTGCGAATTCCTAAAATTTTACACAAATGCAAATTGCATCATATCCATTCGTTCATCATTCGTTTTTTTTATATAAAAATCTGCCATGTTCAGACAGTTGTTATCTGTTTAGGGTAAAATACAGCTGTTAGAAGAACATAACCTGATTATTTCCAGATAGAATAAAAACATATGGACCCCTGCGCTTCCAGATGCTCAAAATGCTGGTAGTGCCATAGAAAATGTAATACATAAAAATAGCAGATTGGTGCTCTATAAACAGTACTTGCTTAGGGAAAAAAACTTACTCATGTGGTAGGGATGGCGACACGTGTTGATCTAACGAACAGCCAGTTCCTCCTCTGAATGGATGGCAAGACGGGGGTAGCGTGATGATATACGGGGGTGGCAGAACAGCAGTCAGGCCGGGGAGCGTCCTCCCTGAAAGGCGAGATGCTGCCTGAACCTTCGCTAGTACCCGCGTTGATACAGCACGGCACGCTGTGGCCGAAGAACGCCGTGGAAGGAATAGCTAGATTGGAGGGGGGAGTGAGCGGACGGGTGACGTCACCGCGGGACGGAGGCCGATGGGGCTCAATAGAATCCAACGCGTTTCGAAGGACAACGTTCCTTCTTCATCAGGGATGGAGGCCTGCTAGATCGGCGATCCTATATAGTGATCGAGGTTCACTGATCCTCCCCCAGAAATTACAAACACATGTCGCCATACCTGATAGAGTGTGTTTCCTAATGGTTGAAGGGAAATAGCAATTAGATAGTGACTGGATGGTCGAATATTGTTCACAAGGAGTGAAAAATAAAATAAGAAATAAAAATAAAAATAAAAATGGAAATAAAAATGCTTTATTAATTAGATATGTGGAGATATATAAATGTTAAAAAATTGGAAAACCAATTCAATAGTGCAGATAAACAGAGCTTTTCCTCCAATTAAAATTATATTAATGTGTGGTACACAGAAAGATATATCTGACAATACAAAAGAATATGTATAAAAATATACAAACTATAGCCCCTGTAGCCAGGACTACTGTTTACTAATAACAAAATAAAATAGAGCATAAAAGACATATAGAGGTATATCCATACACTGATTAGAATTATGCAGCCTTTGTGAATTGGATATAATCAGTGTATATTGGTCATAGAATGTATATATATATATACACGTAACTATGTAAAAGCAAAAAGTTCTATCTCCTGATTTAACCCATTGGGTGCTAGGCAATCTAGAGTAAAAATCCAACGGGATTCAGTGCGTGACATCCGTTTGATGTGATCACCCCCCCTAATATTTTTCCGAACTATCTGAATTCCACAAAAAAACGCGCCCTTTACGGATCTATTGTGGTATTCCAAAAAATGTCTGGATAGTGGATGTCCACTGAAACCTTTTTTAATGTTATTAAAGTGTTCCCTTATACGGTCCTTCAATTTCCGTATAGTACGGCCTACATAGATCTTTTTGCAAGGGCATTGTATCAAATAGATTACCCCCGTAGTGAAACATGAAATTGAATCCTTAATACGATATTCGTGATTACTAGTGTCTAGGAATGTAGTTTGTTTTACTTTGCGAAAGGTGGTATCCCTACAGCAGGAGCAAGTGCCGCATGGTATAAATCCTTTGGGTGCAGCACTGATGGTTTTAACAGCCTGGTTGCCCACAGTTGGGGCTACCATGTTCCCTATTGATTTAGCTTTCCTAAATACAAACTTGGGGCATTTAGGTAAGAATTCTCCAATTCTCTTGTCACCTTGAAGAATATACCAGTGCTTCCGTATTATATTGGTAAATTGACGATGATTGTGGTGATACTGAGTAATAATGGGTAAATTATGAATTTGTTCAGTAATAGTGGGTGCGATGTCTCTATTGGGTTGAGGATTATGAATAAGGGTGTGTCTGGACATTAATCCCACTTCCCTTTTGGACATTTGAAGGGCCGAGTTTGAATACCCTTTTTCCAAAAATTGGTTGATCAAATGGTCAGCCTCTTTATTATACTCTTTCGTGTTGGTGCAGTTCCGTCTGTTTTTATTTTATTTCTATGTCCTTTTTAGTCAGTACCTGCACAGTAACTGACGGTTCCCCAGCAGCTTCCAATCAGCATACACTGAGGTTGTTGACACACCATTGTGTATGCCTATATTTTATTTGCGCCAGTGTATCATTTATATCGATTTATTATTTCCAGATAGCATGTACAGAGAAAGTCTTATAGGCTTTTAATTGCACTGAGCAGTAATATGGAACTATGTAAGATGTGGCTGCGTGCCCAAAGAAGAAAAGAATTCCGATATACCTTTATATTCCGCTATACCTTTATGCTCTAAAGCAAGGAATGTCAAGCTCAAATACACAAAGGGCCAAGGGCCAAAATTAAAAACTTGGACAAAGTCGTGAGTCAACCTTGATATTTATTAAACATGTCAACAATTGAGGACGTTTTTCCTTATCATTAAATATAATGATGAAACTTTTCAAACAGAGACAAATTTAAAGAGGTAGTCCCATGAATAAAGTAAATTTTAATTAATAGATCTTACAATGCACTGCAGAAAAGATGTGGATTCCAGTCCGCGCTGCCCAAATAATAGATTTCCAAGACGTAGTAGCAGTTAAGAAGTGGTTTAATCTACGCGTTTCAGGGTGAATACCACCCCTTCTTCAGGAAAATACCACATATAGGTAAGCTACCTATACCACATATAGCTTACCTATATGTGGTATTTTCCTGAAGAAGGGGTGGTATTCACCCTGAAACGCGTAGATTAAACCACTTCTTAACTGCTACTACGTCTTGGAAATCTATTATTTGGGCAGCGCGGACTGGAATCCACATCTTTTCTGCAGTGCATTGTATTGTCGGGTCGTTGACTGACCTGTGGATCTGCGGCAGCCTCTCCTACATGTGCTTTAACCACCTAATACCAGGTGAGCAGCTTCCTACTTAAAAAAGTGATAACTTACTATCGGATAAGACCCTATTGCGCTTTGTGCCTCCCTTGCTCTTTCTATTAAATTAATAGATCTTAGAATAAAATAAACACACCATTAAAGATGGGGCACAATGGAATTATATAATGTTATGCAAGACCATTAAATAGCATATGGCCCAATGGCCTAATTTAAATATGTAATAACAGGATGAAAAAACCTTGAATTAATAAATAATACAGATAATATAGTATGATGCCAACAAAAGTGCCCCAGCAAACACAATGTGATACCCCCACCTTAAATTCCTCCATAGTTACCACTACGTGCACGGTATGAGGACACTACTGCACCCCACAGCAAAGTATGGTGACACCAACACAGTATGATACTGCAACCCACACAGCCCTCCATACAGTATAATGGGTCACACATAGTCCTCCATACAGTATAATGGGCCCCACATAGTCCTCTATACAGTATAATGGGCTCCACATAGTCCTCCATACAGTATTATGGGCTACGCACAGTGCTCCATACAGTATAATGAGCCCATCTATTGCTCTTTACAGTATAATGGGCCCCACATAGTCCTCCATACAGTATAATAATAATAATCTTTATTTTTATATAGCGCTAACATATTCCGCAGCGCTTTACAGTTTGCACACATTATCGTCGCTGTCCCTGATGGGGCTCACAATCTAGATTCACTATCAGTATGTTTTTGGAGTGTGGGAGGAAACCAGAGTACTCGGAGGAAACCCACGTGAACACGGGGAGAACATACAAACTAATTGCAGATGTTGTCCGAGGTGGGATTCGAACCCAGGACTCCAGCGCTGCAAGGCTGTAGTGCTATCCACTGAGCCACCGTGCTCAGTGGATAGCATAGTGCATAGTCCTCCATACAGTATTATGGGCTACACACAGTGCTCCATACAGTATAATGAGCCCATATATTGCTCTTTACAGTATAATGGGCCCCACATAGATCTCCATACAGTAGAATACCCCCAGTGTCAAAGGCCAAATATAATCACCTTGAGAGACAGAGTTTGACATGTGTGTGCTATAGGAAAGACATAAGAGAAACAAGTTTGCTTTTGACACACATTTAGTTATTATGCATCAAGATCTTATTGAAAGTGTATTCACCAACATTTGATAATACCAGTGAGAATCTGTCACCAGGTTTTTGTTCCACAATCTGAAAACAGCATGATATAGATACCTGATTCCTGTTATATATCACTAACTGGGCTGCTTGCTGAAGTTTTTACAAAATCACTATTTTATCTACTGCAGATCTAACAGTTCTCTGAATGCTGAGCTCTGTATAACCCCGCCCACACCACTGATTGTTACCTTTCTTTGTACACTGTGTATAGGCAGAAAGCGCCCAATCACTGGTCAGGTTATGCAGAGCTCATGAATATGGATAACTACATGCAGATTTACTAGTCCTTTAGTGCTAAAAACATGCTAATGAAACAGTAACTTGATCAAAACTAGAGAAATCAGCCCAGTGAGTGACACATCACTGGAATCAGGGTCTCCGTCTCTACATTATGCAGCACTAAGATTAGGTGGCGAAAACCTGGTGACATAATTGTCAAATGAAGTGTAAATCTAAGATAAGTAACAACAAGAAATATTACATAATGAAACATTTTCTACATAAAATGTATGTAAACTCCAAACTAATAGTATGTGGTACCAGCAAAAAATTGGGAATGTCCAGGTAAAGTAAGGTGCAGAAAATATTTATTCCAGGACGAGTTTCAGGAACATTTCCTATTTGGTAACTGAAGAGCCAATCAAAAGTAAATAATTATTTTAAGAATCTGGTAATATAATGTATCATGCATTTGTTGCATTCCCATGGCAATTAGTATGTGATTACAAATATCAAAGGTAACTGAAAGAGTAACTGCAATTTTTACAACATTTTTGACAACAGAAAATTTGATTTTGAGACTCCCACTGACTGTAAAAATGCAGGGGAAGACACTGCTCTCCTTTGAGACAAACTCATACACTTTTTATTGAGCCCTTCATCAGTCACTGAGGAGAGCAACAGTGCTGAGCTGTGTGGCTGGGAATCCAGCACTGAGAGAGATAAAATACTTTGTAGAGGCTGCAGCACGAGTTTCTCATGTGTAGTGCTGAGTAGTACTCTGCAAAAGGGAACCTGTCATATAAAAGCATTCTGAAACTGCCCTATGCCTGTACTGAGAGCCCCACTGACGGGAAGAAATTAACTTTATTCCTCCCGGCAGCGTGGGGATGTCAGTCATAGGAATGGGCCGGTGCAGCCTCAGTCACCCCTTAGTACATAGTGAGCGACGGCTGTAACTATGCCCCCAGCACTGGCTGACAGCCAGCTTTCATGCTGATCCGGCTGTCAGTCAGTGGAGGAACACGGTTACAGCCGATGCTTATTGTGTTCTGATTGGTGACTGAAGTCACACTAGCCCACCCCTATGACTGAAAGCCCAAAGTTGCCAGCAGGAATAAAGTTAATTTTCTTCCGCCAGTGGAGCTCTCAGTACAGGCGTCGGACAGCTTCAGAACACTACTAACCTGCAGATTAACCCCATATTTGCAGGTTAATAGAGTTTCGTAACATGACAGGTTCCTTTTAAGTTTAATAGAAGTTGCTATCTGATTCTTAAGTAAGCTGTCAGTTTGCCTTGAACAAAGATGGATTTGAGGCGTTTTTCAGAGCGCGTGATTAGTTTAAGACGGGGTAGGAGAAGAAGTGGTTCATAAGTGCAGAAAGAAGCACATTTCTCTGATAAGATGTTTTACAAAGTTTCTTATATTTGCATATACTATTAATTTATGCAAGGCTTGTCCAATCACCATTTAGAGTGGCTTTTCACATGTGGTCAAACACAATTTAAATTCCCAATGAAGACAAAGACGAGGTCTCATCTATGATGAAGGAAGGAAAGCTTCTCTTTTGAGTAGTTGGTGGTCTGGAGGACTCAACCCATCCATTCCATAGTTGCATTACATGAAAGGCTATTGACAGCCACCATTTAAAGCTACAAGTCTGGGCATTTGTAGCTTCCCCTTTTTAGTAGTTGATCAGAGATGGTTAGAGACACCAGGGCCTTGATGTCAACTTGTTCTTCTGTCGACTTTTGTTGAAAAGTTGTTGCCGAATGAGACGTCACCTTTAAAATTTGTGAAAACTATAAAATTGCATCTCCTCCTTACAGAATACCATGGAATTAAAATCTATTGAGTATTATCACTGTAAACCGAGGAAATAACATTCAAGGGGAAGATGTCTAAAGTTTGTTTTCCTTCATTTATACCTTGAACACCTCAAACAGAATGCTGTCTTCTAATATTTCATCGTTAAGATATTTCGGGAAACTAGTTTGGATGGATAATTTGTCAGACGCGTACAGCTTTATGTGACGACTCAGGTGTTGATCTGTGTAAATCTTGCAGATTGTCTTACTTGACTGTAGGACAGTATTCAGCACTTCATATTTCTCCCTTCCATTTACTATCAGTTTGGTGGACAATTCTTCATCAGTTGATAAACATTCATTAATACAAAAGTGAAGTCGGCAATTAATAAAATATAGACCGTCACTTGGAATAGTTAGATTTCCATTTTCAAGTTTCATTCCATTTGTTAGTTCTCCTTCTTTCCACATGACTGTAGAAGAATTCTTTATACTAGAATTCCCTAAAGGAAAAAAAGAGACCTTTCAGTGACAATCAACCAAGAGGACGCACACGTGTCCTTCCTTACCTTTACTCTTGGCTCAATACAATTTGATATACATGATTATTTGATTTAAAATATAAACCAATAAATCATATGATTGAGAATCTATTCTTCCTGCTCCCTCAAAAAAAGGGATAATTTTTGGACGACTTGATAAAAAGCTTTCACGATTGGTTAATCATTTTTAGAATCGCACACTTGTTGCGTTATTCATAAACAGATATTTTTTCCCTCCTAGTTGAAAAGCTATTACCGTACTTCTTCACTTTCAAACAGTACACCTGTTTTGCCTCCCTAAATAAAGAGATAATGTTTGGTCAGCTTGTGAAAAATCTATCGCTTATTCATTTATCAAACAGCCAATCTCTTGATATTCCAAAGAGAAAGATATTTTTTTTGCATTACCCTTTGTTAAAAAGCCACAGATTCCTGTGCATAAACATCAGCTAAGCAGGTATTTGCCCCCATAAAGGATGATTTTTGGACCATTTTTAAAATTTAAGTAGCCTAAAAAGTCTGATACTTCAGTGTGTTGTAACATAGGCTGCTGTTTACCACTAGTTACCATCTGTTAATCATAGCCAGGTATGGTGAGGTCATTTGGATAGTAATAAGGTTATGTTTAAGTTAAAGAACTCAATAGGGGTTCAGTATGGTTTAATTCAGTCCTATGAGATCTCCGAGTGTTATCCTGTTTTCCAGGCAATTAAATATTTTACAGTACTGATATTTTTTGGGAAAACAAGTTGCAAAACTGGCAAATTTGAATTTCAACTGATCCACTCATCTCTAAAAATAAACATTGTATATTAACCCCTTAGTGACAGAGCCATTTTGCAGCTTAATG
>VIAB01048116.1:6862-17857 GCA_009801035.1 Oophaga pumilio | reverse complement strand
CAGAAAGAGGCCAACCAAGTTAACCCCGCGACTACCTGGTCCGAAAACCCAGTAAACCATGACAGAAGTGCTCTAAAATTTTCTGGTAGACGGATGCGCTGACTTTGGTCTTGATAAAACACAGTGGATCTACACCAGCAGATGACATGGCTCCCCAAACCATCACTGATTGTGGAAACTTCACACTAGACCTCAAGCAGCCTGGATTATGTGCCTCTCCGCTCTTCCTCCAGACTCTGGGACCTTGATTTCCAAGGTCTTGTGTGAAGTATCCACAATCGATGGTTTAGGGTGCCATGTCATCTGCTGGTGAAGGTCCACTGTGTTTTATCAGGACTAAAGTCAGCGCAGCCATCTACTGGGAAATTTTAGAGCAATTAATGCTTCCCTCTGCCAACAAGCTTTTTGGAGATGGAAATTTCATTCTCCAGCGAGACTTGGCATCTGTCCACACTGCCAAAAGTACCAATTCCTGGTTTAAAAACAACAGTATCACTGGGCTTGATTGGCCAGCAAGCTCGTCTGACCTTAACCCCATAGAGAATCTATGGGGAATTGTTAAGAGGAAGATGAGAGACACCAGACCCAACAATGTAGATGAGCTGAAGACTGCTATCAAAGCAACCTGGGCTTTCATAACACCTCAGCAGTGCCAAAGGCTGATCGCCTCCATGCCACGTCACAATGATGCTGCAATTGATGCCAAAGGAGCCCTGACCAAGTATTGAGTGCATTTACTGAACATACATTTCATTAGGCCAACATTTCGGATTTTAAAATCATTTTTTCAAACTGGTGTTATAAAGTATTTTAATTTACTGACATAATGACTTTTGGGTTTTCATTTGCTGTAAGCCATAATCATTAACAGAAATAAACACTTGAAATAAATCACTCTGTTTGTAATGACTCTATATAATATATGAGATTCACTCTTTGTATTGAAGAACTGAAATAAATTAACTTTTTAATGATATTCTAATTTTGTGAGATGCACCTGTATGTTCACATAAAATCTTCCTCAGATATAGTATCAAGATATGAAACATCAATATACATATAAATCAACCATTGGCTGAAAAATACCCCCCTAAACATGCATATAAAGAACTGAAATGCCCATATAAAGTATAAAAAGCACAGCTGACATGGTTAAAAGGGCAAGAAAACAGCAGCCATGTAAGAAATCTTATGGCATTTGAGTTGCATGATATAGCATAGGCAGCTCTGAAAACACAGTATTAGCACAAGAGATAGTATAGAGACAGGTGAACACAAAAATAACCTGCTGCAGAGTAGAGTGCAGGAGCTTAAGGGAAAGTTCCCATGGTCACAGCTGCCTGACCGGCTCAAAGGGAGCTCACATGAAGAGCCAAAATGGGTAAGAAGTCCTCATAGAGCAGGGGTATGGGAAAGACCTCATGCGTATCACTGCTGAAAGCTGCTTCATCAGGGGAAGTGTGCCAAGGTAGTCTGAGCAGGAGAATATTTATATACAAACAAATTATCATAAAACTTTTACCGGTGTGGAGCGCTGACTTTATTGGGCCGTATCAAAGGCAGGCTGCCCTGGTTTAATCATAGACGGTGAATGTGTCCCGTGGCCTGCACACGCGCAGATTCACTTACCAACAGAAGCTAGTGGAAGTGTACCGAAGACAACTTGACATGCGGTTGCACGGACATGAGTAGTCCCTGGATAATGCAGAAGCCATTAATGCGCGTGCTCGAGTATAAGGATTGAGAATGCAATTTAATGCAATGAATGCCTATGTATATAATGATATGCGCATGCGCAGATCTAAATGAAGATGAAATAAAAAAGAAGTGTGCCACGGCTGGCATGAGCAGTGCGTTATAGGGAGATATGCAACCTCTAAACCTGGCCAGGAATGTCATTAGAAGTGAGTAGGCATGTGAATGGACACAATATGGGCAATATTGCCCACAGTGTGCCCAGCAGATGAGACTGCAGGCAGAACATAAGTGATGAAGGAAAAAGAAACCTTGTGAACAAATCCGTAGCGTAAGTGACCTGAGAATCCCGATTGGTTTTATAATGTAAACAATGGGTAAGATTGAAAATGAAAATAAAAATAATAATAAAAATAGAAAAAACAAAATAATGAGAAATAACAGGAAAATAAAAACAATGAAAGAATGAAAAAATTATGAGAATAAAAAATGAAAAATTTAGAAACAAAGGGGGGAAAATACAAAAAACATTAAAAAAAAAAAAAAAAAATTTGAAAATAAAAAGTGATTTTTTTTTTTACAAAAGGAAAGTAAACATGGACATCAAATTATACGGGATTAAAGTCCCCGGAAATAAGCGTGAGGATCACAAGAAGGGACATATGTGGAAAAGAAACATGTTAAGCCCGAATAAGTTCATAGTCTGAACAAGGCCCAACAACACATCTTTAAATAACCAAAATATTGTAGATGCATTTTATTATATGAAAGGAAAAACAGTATCTCCAAGCCATATGGTTCGGTGGCTGTTGCCTAGAACCTAGTATGCGAATGCAACATAGCCGGACTATAAACCCAAAGTCCAAGAGTCAAAACAGATGTTCAGTAGCAATAGAAAAATGTTGTTCAGGCGGATGAAGGTAAGTAAAAAATCATCGGGTTCAATAGATAGGAAGAGGGCAGCCTCCAGAACCACTGGCTGTAAGGTGTGCAGGTGGATTGATGAAAGTAGAATGTCCAGGCAAATGGATATGGAGAGTGGCGATTCATGAAGGCCGCAAGGTGTGGTCCCCAACATCGCAAGTCCAAAACTGAGTCATAATACAGTTGGAAAATGGATGACCTGACATGGATGAAATAAGAGAAAATGAACAATAATAAGGTCTTATATTGCTCCAATTAAATCAAACAATTTATTACTGTAAACCACTGGTCAACCCAAAAAAACAGTAAAATTGAGTACTACATCTGGGCAATAAAAATGAAAAAAAGCATATACAGAATGGGAGGAATAGGGCTAAGCAACAGCACATGTGAAAAAGACTTGGGTAAATTAATAGATCACAGACTAAACATGAGTCAACAGTGTGATACAGCAGCAAAAAAGGCAAATACAGTTCTGGAATGTATTATCAGAAGCATACAGTCTAGATCACGTGAAGTCATTATTGCCCTCTACTCATCTTTGGTCAGACCTCATCTGGAATACTGTTTCCAGTTTTGGGCACCACATTTTAAAAAAGACATTAAAAAACTGGAGCAAGTTCAGAGATGAGCGACCAGAATGGTGACCAGTCTGCAAACCATGTGCTATGAGGAACGGTTACAGAATTTGGGAATGTTTAGCTTGCAAAAAAGAAGAGGAATTGGCTGGTGGGAACACCCACCTTCGTATGAGTAGGGTGAAAACTGCTGTATTCCAGTAATGAGTTGGTGGCAGTTGGTTTACGGAACAAGTCAGTGGCCAGACGAGAATTATGTACATAGACCCTCAGATCTAGGAAGGTGGCAGAGCGAGTAGAGAATGGGTGAGGAAAATGTATGAATTAAGATTGAGGTCTTTCAAAAACTGTATTCAATCTGATTCAGTGCCCATCCACATGAAAAATATGTCGTCTATGTAACGATTCCAATGACGAACCTGATCCTTGAAAACCTTGGATGGATAGACAGCATTCTCCTCCCACCATCCTAGAAAACATTTGTGTAAGCAGGCGCACAACAGACTCCCATCGCCACTCCAGAGAATTGCAGAAAAAATGCTCTGACAAAAAGAAAATAGTTATGACGGAAAATAAATAGAAGATCAATAAGAAATTAATCATGTCGGCGATTAGCATGATTACATTTGTCCAAGAAGAATGCGACAGCATTAATTCCACCCTTGTGGCTGACATTAGTGTATAGCGACTCCACGTCGCACGTCACGAGGAAAAATTCTGATGGTAGAGTAATGTCCCGGCAGACCTCAATGAAGTGCGCAAAATCTCTGATGAAAGAAGGTAATAATAGAGCTAGAGGCTGTAAAAAAAAAATCCAAGTATGCACAAGCTTTCTCACATAAACTACCAATGCTCGATACAATCAGGCAGCCAAGGGGGTTTTTGAGCACTCTTATGAACTTTTGGCAGCATGTAAAATGTGGAGATAATAGAATGCTCCACCCACATGTACTTCTTTTCGTTGGAGGTAATGATGCCATAATGGTCAGCTCTGTTTAATAGTGTTTTAAATCTGGTTAGAAAAACCAATGTCAGATCAGATGGCAACTTTTGGTAGAAATGAAAGTTGCTGAGGTGCCGATTGACCTCCTCTAAGTACATGTGGTTGGTCCATAAGACCACATTGCCCCCTTTATCAGCCTCTTTTATAACAAAGGCATTGTTGTTTTCAAGATCGGTGAGGGCCTGTTTTTCGGCCCTAGAGAAATTGGGTGATGTACCCACTTTTGGAGACATGGAAAGAATATCGCATTTGACCAGATCAAAAAAGATTTTGATAGCAGGTACTAAAGAGAAAGAGCTGTGGTGGATTTGTTCTTATTTGGAAATATTTTCCTACCTGAGGTAGAGTGGTTTTCCTCCAAAAGCTCCAACAGGTCCCGAAAGGCCTGGCGTTCATCCACCGGGAGGTTCTGTACAATGTCCGGTTTCTTGTAAATAACCTGAAATGTTAAGTTTATACAAAATAAATAGAGATCTTTGATTAAGAAGAATTTATCAACATTGTGAGTAGGCACAAAAGTGAGACCCTTCTGGAGAACCAAAGCTTCTGAAGGGGACAAAACATGGTCAGAGAGACTGATAATTTGCAGGGAGTTAGACAATACCTCGCAGTTCTGCTGGGTAGAGTCAAGGATGTCATCTTCGTTCACTTGAATCTGGTTTGATAGTTGTGTCGAAATGGTGAGACTTGGCTCCTGTATCTGGTTGGCCGTCTTTTTGGGATTCTTGCATCCTCTACCCCGTCTGGTCTGGTATCTAATTCGCTTCCGGCAGATGACAAAAAATCACATGAACTGGCTTCCCTCAATGAGGGTTCAGCTGTGACCAAGGGATGATTATCCTGTTATGACGGGAGTTACCCCTGTGTTTCCATTTAAAAACCATTTGATGTTCAAAATCAGATCTATCCCTCTGAACTTCCTCCGTTTCCTTAGGGTCACCTCTGCCTCATATTTATCAAGTGTGTCTTTGAGTTTGGTCTTAAAGCTGGTAACCTGTGATTCCTCAAATGTATTGAGTTTTAGTTCCAAATCTTTAATATGTATTTTGGTTGAGGCAAAAAGATTTTTGTTGTGTTCCAAAAGCATATTGATAAGTATGTTGGGGCAACGCATCAGACCCTGCTCCCATGTCTTGTCTAAATGGGACAGAAGGTTCCCATGCTGGAAAAAAAGAAATACGTAAGGCTTACGTATTAGCCACATGGTATATAGCCTGCCTTGAGATATTCCTTCAAACTCCTCATGTTCCACCAGAGCCTGATGCCAGTTTTATGTGCATTAATAAGATCAGAGCAAAGCGAGGAAAAGTCAGAGTCAACCACATCAACTCATTGGAAAACATTAGAAGACTGTGCCCGCCAAGCCGCCTCTCTAGCATCCCAATCCAAGACCAAAATATGGAGCGCAACACCAAGTGACACTTCTAATGACATTCCTGGCCAGGTTTAGAGGTTGCATATCTCCCTATAACGCATTGCTCATGCCAGCCTTGGCACACTTTATTTAGATCTGCGCATGCACGTGTCATTATTTCATTATATAAATAAGCATTCATTGCCTTAAATTGCAATCTCAATACTTATACTCGAGCACGCACGTTAATGGCTTCTGCCTTATCCAGGGACTACTGATGTTCACGCATACGCACGTCAAGTTGTCTTCGGTGCACTTCCACTAGCTTCTGCTGCTAAGTGAATCTGCACGTGCACAGGCCGCTTTTTCTTTCATCACTTGCAGTACCATCTGGTGGGCACACTGTGGGCAATATTGCCCATATTGTGTCCATTCACATGCCTACACACTTCTAATGACATTCCTGGCCAGGTTAAGAGGTTGCATATCTCCCTTTAACGCACTGCTCATGGCAGCCTTGGCACATTTCTTGTTTATTTAATCTTCATTTAGATCTGCACATGCGCGTGTCATTATATACATAGGCATTCTACTCGCACAGGCGCGTTAATGGCTTCTGCATTATTCAGGGACTACTCATGTCCGTGCAACCGCATGTCAAGTTGTCTTCGGTGCACTTCCACTAGCTTCTGTTGCTAAGTGAATCTAAGGCAGCAAAGCCTGCCTTTGATGTGGCCCAATCAAGTCAGCGCTTCACATCAGTAAATGTTTTATGATGATTTGTTTGTATATATATTCTCCTGCTCAGACTACCTTGGTACACTCACCTGACGAAGCAGCTTTCAGCAGCGATACACATGGGGTCTTTGCCACATCCCTGCTCCATGAGGACTTCATGCTCATTTTGGCTCTTCGTGTGAGCTCCCTTTGAGCCGGTCAGGCAGCTGTGACCACGGGAACGTTCCCTTAAACTCCTGCACTCTACTCTCCAGCAGGTTATTTTTGTGTTCCCCTGTCTCTATACTATCTCTTGTGCTAATACTGTGTTTCCAGAGCTGCCTATGCTATACCATGCAACTCAAATGCCATAAGATTTCTGACATGGCTGCTGTATTCTTGCCCTCTTAACCACGTCAGCTGTGCTGTTATACTTCATATGGGCATTTCAGTCCTTTATATGCATGTTTAGGGGGGTATTTTTCAGCCAATGGTTGATTTATATGTATATTGATGTTTCATATCTTGATACTATATCTGAGGAGGATTTTATGTGAACATATATATGTTTTTGCATGCCATATTGGTGAACTTATTAATATTACTTTAGCACGTGCCTTTCTCATATGTATAAATGTGGAGCTCCACTGATTTAATGTCCCATATGGTTACTCTTCGGGGGTGTCATCCATTTATCATGGTTTATACATGATTTTAGGTGGTTTTAACATATTTTCATTAATGTCTAGGGTGTCTAATAAAGGTTATATTTTATATTTATTTTCTTGTCAGGTGTGCACACCCATTATTTATTTGGTGTTGTCTCTTCAGTACTCATAGTTATTTGTCCATACTAGGTGTTGCACCTTGTTACTAACTTGGTATACTGTCGATTTATGGTGGTGCACTCTTTTGTCTTCTTACATTCGATCTCTTTATGACTCCAAAGCACCGCTCATGCATCGAGAAGTGCATTGTCAAGCCTCAAAGCTCCCTGCTCTCTAAAGCCCACCATACACATTAGATTAATGTCGGTCGCACTGATACGAATGGGTTTGGCCGACACTCTACTGTGTATGGGTGTAGGGGTAGATGTTGACCAGGCATGTCTGATTTTAGACTGGTGATTGATTTGTTCGCTTTGTCAGCCAAATGATTGGCCTAAGCATCAGTTGGCCAATAGTCATCTAATGTGTACTATATAAGGGCTTTTGGGCTTTGTCAGGCATCAATGCTTACAAGAAAACAACAGCATGTGATTGAGGCTTTAGTTGGGTATGCTGGTTTGAAAATAGTAATTTGCTCACTTTATTTTACATTTTGACACTACTGAATGTGTTTTGTCATGAGAAAGCGCCTTTTCTTGTGTTTCGGTAGCTGAGGAGGACAAGAACAACAGCAGGGCAGCCGAACACCTGAGATGTTGGTAACTGATGGGTTGCAGATTCCTAAACTAACGACACAACTAGAGGCAGCCGTGGAGCGTTTCTACGTTGATCCTAGACGCCTCGTCACAGCCTGAGAGATAACTACACCTAAAGGCAGAAAGATGAAAGCTATCTGCCCCGGAGCAGATCCCCAAAGAAAATAGGAAGCCCCCAAACATATAATGGCGGTTAGACAAGATGAAAACACAAGCATAGGCAGAAAATAGATTGAGCAAACGCTGGGGCCACAAGCTGACTAAATAGGATAGGAAAGGAGAGATTACTTTCTGCAACCCAGAAAACCCTACAAAAATCCAACAATTCTCATTACAAAAATACTGAGATCACACGATCTCGCCACCCGCTAAATCAGATCCCAGTGTGAACAAAACCAAGCTGCAGCCGCTGAAAAAACAAGAAAAAGCAAATCAGCAAATAACAGTGGCTGCAGATACACTGGGAGGAGCTCAGGCCCCAGGAGGGGACCTGGCTGACCTCCACAAAAGTGCAGAAAACAATGCAAAAAGCAAGCACAAAAAGAAAAGCAAAAAATATCTTATCTGAAAGCAGGAGATGCAGGCAAGACTCCAGCAAACTTCCAAATGAACCAGGAACCACTATTGAGACAAGAACAATTGATCACCAGCAACCATCATGGGAGGAAACCTCCCTTATATCAGACCAGTCAGTGAACCTAGATTGCCATTTCTCGCTGAAAGGTTCAGTACTGTCTGTAACCACCAGAGGGAGCCTCTGCTCAGAAACCATCTCTAGCACATTCATAACAGCCTTTGTTTAGTGTGTACAACCAAGAGAAGCTCCCAACATCCATGCTAAGTGCATTCATAGTGTTCAATTAACCTGACAGAGGCAAAAAGGTATGTCTGTCTAGACTCCTTCTGGCCAATATGAAAAAACATATAAAACCGCTTTGTAAGCTGTGCTCATGTTCTGAGTAAATACTTTTTTGGGAAACTTATATAAGCTTGCCCTTGCAACCAATTTCTGAAATATATTTCTGTGGTTTTAATGAAGCCAATAAGTCTAATATACCTAAAGTCATGTTTATCCTGCTGGCTAGTTAGGAGCAAGACTGACTACTGCCATCAGCTGCAAAGATGCCCATAATATTTTCTTATATTATTATTATTTATTATTATAGCGCCATTTATTCCATGGCGCTTTACATATTATCTACTTTGTATTGGTATAGGTAGATGCTTGGCCTGCTCTAGCTCTGAAAGGCAGCTTAGTACAAGACAGGAACTTATGAAAGGGTGGTGGCGGTCAGACAAAAGAATGTCAAAAGCTGTGTGGGTGGAAGGGGAAGGAAGATGTGCCAAAAGCAATGTTAACCTAAATCATCCACGGTAAGGTTGGCTGTGAATCTTACTTCAGTGATAAACAGGTAATGTAGCATGTAAGCCCCTTTTATTCTTGGTCACACAAGAAACAATTTCTTTTGTTCCTATTCTGTTTTGAAGTAATAATTTGGTTTCGATTTCCAATTATCAATCAAATAACTCTCTAATTCATGTAGCTCAAGTCTTTGGATTTGTACTACAGTATTGTTACCAGAAAAAAAGCATATGTAAATCAATATGGAATAGAAGCAAATACGTCTAAAATAGATTAGAATACATGGCAATGGAAAAGAAAACCCATGATCCATGAAGTTATTATAAAGGTATTTTCTCCAGGATATGCTATCACATTCTTATCAATGGGTTTCAATCTATAGGACTTTCACAAATCCTATTAAAGGGGTTGTCCGGTTGAAATCGATAAGTCTGCAGTTATTCTGTGTGACTGCAGACTTATGAATCCCCCCAGCGCACGAACTGTGCACTGCAAAGATTTGTTGGTTTCTGAGCCTGGACCAGAGGGTATGTATGAGTTATACATACTCCCGGCCAGTGGGCAAGGCCTTGCTTCCACATACTTGTGTGGTGCGAGTCCGAGCCCTCTAGTCAGCCATGCCCACTGGATGGCCATATCACTAGATGAGGTGCAGCCTCGCTCAATACAACTGTATAAAAGCGAGGCCGCTCCCTCTGGTCAGGTGTATGTACTGTGTGTTAGGCAATCCCTGCATGTGTTGCGGCCGTCAAACAGCTGCAAGACCTGCAAACACAGCAACGCAAACATAGCATAGATGGATCTGGTCAAGAGCAGTGCACCTCTCAAGCCAGGAACCGTACACCCCGCTGCAGAGGTGCAGTGATGCTGCCGAAATGTGTGGCGAGATTTGCAGGAGCTGACGATGACAACAGCTCCTGCAAATTATCTTCACATCCACAGGGACATAATAACATGGAAAGAGTGCTGACTAATCCGGGGCAAGTAACGCCCCATTGACTAGTTAAATCCCTAATTAACATAGGAAACCGGGACAATATAAATAATGCTTTTTTTAAACCTCATTTTTACAGAAAATTGTTATACAGGGCTGGTTAGGCAGGGAATTTACTGATAAATAAGTAAATGCTGCTGGCTTGGTGGGCATGGGGAACATGACAGGCTCCTTTTAAGAGTCTACCGCCTTCAGTTTTTTAAATAGGATAAGAAAAAAATTGGATGCAACGCGGATGTAACAAGAATGATACCGGCGAAACAAAATCAGTCTGTTTTTCTCAAATGGTAAAACCTGAATGTGTGAATGCAGCCTAAATCTAAGATTTGTTGGGGTCCTGGCAATAGATCCCACAAATAAGGAAGCAATATATTACATCACTAGCTATAGAGGAAAAAAAGATGTCGGTGTGGACACTTTCCAACAGTGTACCACATAGGCCTACTACACTACACATAGTCAGCAATCAGGATTCACTTATTCCTAACTAACCACTTGCCATTCCTTAGCATTTTTATTACTGTAAGAGGTCAGTGAACATAGTCTTGATGTGACCTTGAACCTAATAAGTGAAATGTGATTTAAAGTCATGGGCACTCAATTTGCATGTCAGAGTAAAGCAAATACTATTGAAAAGGATGTTATTCAGGTGCTGTCTTCTAATCCAAATTCCCATGCAGTATTTCCTGGATTTACCTTCCTTTCTGCATAATTGTTTGAGACAAAATGGTAAAAACAATACCTTCTGAAAATGCAAACTTTTTTCTATGTGCGACATGACTGCTGACTATCATATGAGGGGACATTGTTTCCAAACCATTTAGTCAAATATTAACTTGTACATGCTTTACACAGTAAATGCAATTTTTCCACCACTTTTAGCACAGTTGTGTCATGCCTTTCACAGAATTTTATACATATGTTCGAGTTAACTATTACTTATA
>VIAB01048110.1:6097-17860 GCA_009801035.1 Oophaga pumilio | reverse complement strand
ACCACAATCGTGTCAGAGGCATAAACGAGAAATAGAACACGACCCACCATGCAGATGCTCCAGGACAGAAAATGCACAAACGCCTATGTTAATGAGGTTCTATGGACCTCACCTCCTAAAAATGATGAGCCACAGATTCCTACTTTTGTGGCGCAACCAGAAATTCAAGTTGACTCTACAAGCCTCCCTGAAATAGACTTTTTTAAATTATATTTCTCTAAGGATTTTCTAAATATCATGGTGCCCCAGACAAATTTGTAAGCACAATTTTTATCCCAAATTCAACTTCATCATTTGCCAACTGGCCCCCTGTAGACACCATAGAAATGATAAAGTTTTGGTGTCTTGTTCTCCACATGTGGGTAGTGAAGAAGACAGAAATTCACAATATTGGAGTGTTGAGGTTATGCATAACACCTCATTGCCATGGACACATTTTGAGGCAGTCCACAAATTTTTGCATTACAGTAATAATGCACAATGTCCTCTCCTAGATGACCCCAATTTTGACTGACTTTTCAAAGTTCATCTGGTCATCGATCACTTCAGCAACAAGTTTGCTGAGGTGCACATTCCCAAAAGGGACATCTACCTGGAGGAGTCCCTGATACATTTCAAGGGGAGGCTCAAATTCCAGCAATACCTATCCAGTAAGAGGGCCAGGTATGAAGTTAAGCTCTACAAACTGTGGGAGATTACCACATGGTACACCAACATGTTTAGGGATCATGAACGAAAGGACATTGATTCAACCCCCTGGATGCCCTCCTATCCTGATAGTGAGTGGGAAAATTGTGTGGGAATTAGTGCACCCGCTGCTGGATCAAAGTTATCACCTCAATATTGCTGATGAGAGAGTATACTCATTGCTCGGGTTTCCCCGAGCATGCTCGGGTGGTCTCTGAGTATTTGAAAGTGCTTGGAGATTTTGTTTCTGTTGCTGCAACTGCATGATTTGTGTCTACTTGACAGCCTGAATACATGTGGGGATTGCCTGTTTGTTAGGGAATTCATCACTACTCAACATAGATAACTTTTATATCAGCATCCCATTAGTCTAGTCCCTCTCTGTGCAAAAGTGATGTCCTTTTCTTGACCACCATATAGTACATGGTGATGCAGCACCCTCACCATTGAATTGAATGGTATTCTGCTATGTTCGGCATGTTCACTTTACATTGAGAAGTTCGGTAAACATAGCAGGCTCGGGGGTGAAAGGGTTAAATGGTTGGCCCGAAACACAAATTAATTTTTATCCAAAATCCCTATGCATTTAATGCCATAGTCTACGCTATCTTCTAATATACTTGAATTAAAAATTCCCTATCCGTCACTAACTTTCCTATCACTTGTGAGGGCGGCGCTGGTCTCTGCACGCCGGGTATTCTGACAATGTGAATGGACAGTGCTCTCATCTGCTCGCTCGTTACTATTGATCTGAGCTGGCAAGAAAGCATGCAGTCATTTTGAACATGACATTGTATATATCAAGCAGGGACTAGCCCAACCCTTGAACGAAGGACACTGATGATGCTTCATTTTAGTCAGGAGGCAGGAGCTGCAGAAGTGAACGCTGACTCTACCACCTGATGAGCCTTTTTTGAGCTTCCAAGAATCCACTGGGATTCCCAAACCAAGAGTCATCAGAAAGGAAATGTGAATAAAAAGAAAAGCAGTGAGATAGGGTTGTTACAGATGGATAGGGAATTTTTAATTCAAGTATGTTAGAAAATAGTTTGAATGGTTGATATTACCTCATTTACTTTATTAGCTAAAGCTAAAAGTTGTTTTCCATACAGGACAACTCCTACCCCAATGTCCAATGCAGCACAAATAAATGAAAAGCACTTTTCAATTGTGCCCCCACTAGTGATCAGTCAGTATCTACACATACAAAGTCTCTTTAATACATTTCTCTGATTTTTTTAATAAAATTACACGTGGGTTAGGGAACTATGTTTTTCCGTTCAATTGTTGAAACAGAAAAAACACATAATTCAAGCAAGGGATGGATCCATCAAATGACAGATAAAAACAGTGCTCCAGAAACCCCATTAACTAAATTAGTGTCTGTCAGGTTTCCGTCATGATGTACTTTATTTTAACAGAACAATACAATATAACATGCTGTGCTAGTTTTCCAGTAAAATAACAGACATCATGTCCATCAAGTGCTGCACAAAGCGAAAAGATGGAATACCATAACGCAGATGAGAAACTAGCTAGATGACAAGTTTGCTACCAGCATTTATGATAATAATCAGAAACACTTATAAAACATTACAATTCCCAAAAGAAATTATCTCAGACTAATAACTGGGTACCTGTACTGTAAAAACTAGTGGAGTCAGCTGTCCATCTTTAGCCTGTAATTGTAACAAATGAAAGGAACATTCAATATTAAAATCCTCCCTAATGTCCAATAATTGTGTCTTAATGATGTGACTAAACTACCTACTGACCTCCCACAGATTGTAAAGCAATTTTTCAAACTTTTATATCTCATAAACTGACATTCCCTGCACACTGAATAGCACAGTATTACATATTACCGGATGTGAATTGTAGACTGTAAGCCGGCAAGGGCAGGGTCCTCTCCCCTCTGTACCAGTCTGTCATTGTTAGTTTGTTCTCTGTAATTTATATCTGTATTTTGTATGGCACCCCTCCTCATGCACAGCACCATGGAATCAATGGGGCTCTAAAAATAAGTAATAATAATGTGAATGTTAACATGAAGGCACCATGGATTTAAAGGCATTTTATTTCTTGTCATGTAGATTTGTCAACTGGCAATGATAAATATTAATATTAATTTTTACCTTAAAGAATTAGATTAACTATTAACTTTTTATCTAGAAAACGTCTTAAAGGTATTGGACAATTTATCTTGGTCAAATGAATATAGGGCATGATTTTGTGACACTTGTAAACATATTCATTCATGGTGAAGTCCATGTTCGGAGTCTGTGCATGAACAGTAGGTATTCGGTATGGACACCAAACTTTACTGTTCAGGTTCGCCCATCTCTAGTGGCGTGCTGGAGGTTGCGGGAGGCTTGGTCATCGGGAGTATTGGTGCACTGGAGGGCTGCTGAGAAATGGCTTCAAGCAGTTTGGATGATAAGGAATGTGACAATAGACACAGTAGACTGAAGACAGAGATTTGAAGAAAGCTACAATGAGATTAGGGGCCTTCAAAATGGAAGGTGACTGGCAGCTTTACTGAGGAGCCATCTGCTGAAGTGAGGTAGCAGCCTGAGTGTACTGTTTTCCTGGGGTAAGTTTGCTCTGGAGAGGAGTCTGCTGTGGCTGTGCCACTTTTCGTGGATTTTAGAGACTATTGAGAAAGTACACCTCACACAGGTTGAAAAGTCAAGAAAGAACAGCTCACATAAGGTGATAGCATGGTGTATAGGCAAAAAGGAGTTTTAAAAACAGCACGCTCACCTTCACATGTTGTGTAAAGGCAGTAAAAGAACAAGCTGCTGCTCTTTTTTATTATAAATCCACAGTAATTCTTTACCATATCTGAATATGGAATCTATTAGGGATATTGGGCCTCTAAAGGGAATCTGTCAACACATTTTGATACCTCTCTGAGAGTAGCATGATGTAGAAAAGACCCTGATTCCAGTGATGTTATAATGAGTTTACTGGGTGCAGCAATTGTGATCCAGTCAGAATTTTTAGATGCAGCGCAGCTCAGAAATCTAACCCTGCCCACACCACAGCTATCTGGGTACATTGTCTATTGGCAATGAGCTATTAATTATTGCTGGAGGCGTGGTTTTACCGGGAGGCATGCGGGCACAAGTCCTTTAGGGATACTCTCCTGCTGATAAAACACTCATTGCATTGAAACTACAGCACACAGCCTAATAAGTGACACATCACTGAAAATAGTGTATGAGTCCAATCCTCATGCTGCCCTCAGTTTAAATGGCAAAAGCCTCCTGGAAAATTCTCTTTAAAGTGATATTAAAAGTGAGAGTGATAGCTTCTTGTGCAATTGCGCACTGTTTATGCGGTTGTGTTCGGTAAATTGAAACTATTCCATGTCACGGATTTATAAAGAGGATTAGACCTGTGTAATTAGCATGGCTTCTACAACAGGGCCTAAACTGCATATTTTTTCAATTTTAGAAGATTGGAGTAGAAAAATGAAAACATTTGCCTCAAAACAGTTATTTTGAAAACATAAGATTTGACACTGCAGCAGGCAAAGATAATAAATAGTGTTAAACCTTATATAGGGGTTTAGCTCACAATCATAACATTATTTGGTAATAAAAGAAGGTAATAAATCATTAAACACTATTTTAGAGTTTATATATAGAATTTTTTATTGGCATAAAACACCAATTTGTATGAATGGTCTAAATTAAATTATTCAATTCTTTATTTTGACGCACAAATGCCCATAACAGTATATATTTGTGAAGAGTTAAAGTCCAGGTTGTAGTGTAATAATGACCTTCTGCTGAATTGCGGTTGCCTATAGGACAAGATAAGGATGGACAAAGATATAGGCTAAGATATAGTATGGACAAATTATAGACGGCTTCTTGACTGTATGGGAGGCAACAACAAGGAATTTATATTGGTACATATAGTTTAAAAGACAACAAATATACAGGTAAAATTTAAGATTTTCTGTCTATGCACAGTATCTATTGGAGATAACCTAATCATGGTTTGTATTTTGGAATTATTGAAACTTTGCATTCATAGTAATAAGAGACTAGATGCAAAAGCAAGATTTGTCAATTAAGATTTGTGGATCTTTTTGTGTTATGTCATTGTTGTACTTTGTGTTCTCAACATGTCCATCTCTCTGACATCGGACCTACACATTGTCTCATTAAAAGTTTTATATTATAATGCGTGCGCAATTATTAGGCAAGTGAGTATTTTGATCATATCATCATTTTCATGCAGATTTTTCAACTCTCTTAACTGTAAAAACTGGAATGATTATTTGATGATCAGATAAGGTGTATTTGAGTAATTAGGGAATGTGTGGCTAAGGATATTAACGCCCTTTATCAATATGTACTGCTGAATTATTAAACAACTGGTTTTCCTAAATTGAGCCAAAAAGAGATTTAACTGACTATGAAAAGCCACAGGCATTATGCCTTTACTTTATACTTAGTCAATTGTACCGTTTTGAATTTCTTCTTGTATGTGCATGAGTTGGTGACTCTAGGTTTAGCACCTGTTCACATTGGGTCTATTTTTGGATGTGCCGGTCAGTTTTTTGATTTGTATTTCTTCTATGACATTCCCTCATTGTTTGTCATCATTATTCTGAGGGATATTTTGTTACTATTTGGTTGTTGCTCTGTATCAACACTAATCATTATTGTCATTATTTATTATTAATCGGCCCATGACATTGGTGTCCTAGTATCATGTGTAATACAGTGCAAACTCATTTTCATATTATGGTACCAATTGCCTTAATGGAGGTTTTCTCCGGTTGAGTCCCACTGTTTTTTCTTGTACTTGTGGTGTCTGCCATTCTTTTTAACTGTTGCTAATCTATGTTACAATAAAGTATTTTTGTATTTCTACACATGGCTATATGTGAGGTTTCTTTTGGTGTTGTGTGAGTATACCTCACGGTCCTTTCAGAGGGATATATTTAGGTGTTTTTGACTATGAAAAGTCAAAAATTATTACAAGAATGCAGCACTCATAAAATTGCTAAGGTATTGGGGAGTGACCACAATGCCATCAAAAATTTTGCTGCTACTATGCACATTAGTTGCCAAAGATTTTCGAAGACTCATTCACTTATGTGAAGGAAATCGATATAGTTTTTTGAACAATGTCTGGGAGGCTGTGGTTGGCGTTGACTAAAAAGTTGATTATCAATAGATTAAGAAACCAACAGACTCTATTCATGAAAGACTTATGACTGTTATTGAAATGAAGGCTGGTTATATAGATATAGATATATTTTTGCACATTGTGTGGGTATTCTTACTTCAACAGATGAAAATAAACAGTTGAGATGGGATAGTCGGGGATCCACAATGACTGTTTCTCTAAACACAGTTTTGTCAAACATATTTTGCCTTTTGGTAGCCACCTATCTTACATAAAATAATGTTTATTATCTGGATAGTTTGTATGTAAGCAATTTTTGGCTTTATCTTCTCACACACAGTCGGCTGAGAAAAAAAAAAGACTGTAATAGGATCCTCATCCTTTACACAATATGAAGGAGAGACAGTGCTGCACTTTCAGCCCATTCCTTGCCTAATGTTCACTATTTCACACTGGATGGATCTTTGGGGACTAAAGATATTTTGGACAATTTATTGAAAGCTTTCAGAAAGTAGCAATAATCAAATGTTATTTTTAGAAGGCTGGTTTACATAATGATTTGCACTCAAATATATAACGCATCTTCTTCCTTCTTGACTATTAGTATGCTATTAAAATAAATTTGCTTTCCTTGTTACTGCTATTGCAAAGCTGTTCTATTAAAGTGTCTATGCCTCTAACACAGTTTAAAACGTACTTTTAATAGGATTTATTCACCTGCAATAACTTGAAATCTCAGAGGTAATGCTGTGATTATTACTACTATTCAGTGGGGGTATATTATTCTAATTAAAAAACAAATATGTGGCAAGTAAAATGCTATATTAACATAGCTGGGTTCTCCAATTAGCATTCTTTATAAAAAAAAAAACAATTAGAAGTATAAGCTCACCCAAAAGATGTATGCAAGTTTTCTAATTCAAACGTTACTTTTTTCCTTTTCTGTATTAGTACTTTTGGTTTTATCTTATTATTATATTAATCAGCAGAATTAATGTTAAAAGTTATATGTCTTATTGCATTATTCAAATTTGTTTAGTACTTCCTTTATCCTGTGCACATGCATGAGAAAGTAATAAAGGTATCATTTTTGTTTTCAAATAATCAACTTTGCATAGGGAAAGATAAATTACTGCATATACTCGAGAATAAGCCTACCCGAGTATAAGCTGAGGCACCTAGTTTTGCCACGGAAAATTGGGTAAGATTATTGACTCAAGTATAAGCCGGGTATAAATTGTCCCCTCATCTCTGTCCTGGTATGTGTGGCACCCCCTGTTGTATGCATGGCTCCTCCAGTCTCCATCATTTTATGCATGACTGGCTGGGCTCACACCCCCCCATCATTGTATTGGCTGACACATCATCATTGTCCCCCAGCTGGCTGTGTTCTGCACATGGGGCTGGCTGTGCGCTGCACATGGTGAAGGCTGCGCTCTGCACATGGGACTGGCCAGATGACCCCCCGCCCCGCTGTCCTACTCATCCTCCTTGTGCAGTCCCTGGTCCCTGCATCTCCTATGGTCTTGGCGCTGGCATCTTTCTGTGCAGAGGGGTCACGTGGTACCACTCATTAAGGTAATGAATATGCACTCCACGCCTATGGGAGTGGAGAGCAGTGCATATTCATTACCTTAATGAGCGGTACCATGTGACCGCTCTGCACAGGAAGAAGATGCAAGCGCCGAGACCATCAGAGATGCAGGGACCAGGGACCGCACTAGGAGAGTATGATGTCTTCAAGAAGCTGGCGGCTGAAGCTGCAGCTTTCACTTTACCACTGCCGCGGGCTCCTGCCACTGCTCCCACAGCTCCCCCTCCCCCCGCCGGCTTTCTGTACCGTGACTTGTGTATAAACCGAGGGAGTCATTTTCAGAACAAAAAAAGATGCTGAAAATCTCGGCTTATAAACGAGTATATACAGTACATAGAAATAATGATTATGTTAGAAGCTGTGCGAATGAAATTGGGCTTGATAGGAAACACAGCTTTGAATTGTCCTAATGTGAATAGAAATCTTTTTTTTTCATCTCATTCTTGGGCACTTATTCTTAAAGTCATTCTCATTTTTAATTCAGATTTGCTACAAATTGCAGTACTACCTAGCCTCCACTTGCAACAGAATCCAAAGAGACCACACTAAAACATATTAATTTATTAGAAATGCTTTAAAATAGTAAATAAGTGCAAGGAATAAAAAGAAATAGAGAGACAGGGCTTGATATTCATCAAAATTAGATTAGGGTTAATAAAACTATGTTGTGTTGTCCACTAAAGGTGTTATGCCTGCCAAAGCACATTCATACGGATAATGTACAAACCATTGAGACAAACATCTACATCTGACAGGTCATTGTTCATAATAGGAAAAGCCCTTCCCTGACACTGGTCTGTCCCTGCCTGACCACAGAGGTTAAGGCTAAAAGTGGACGGTTTTCGCGCTGCTGAAAGTATTGAGACGCATACCCCAGTAAAAGTTAAATAAGGTACTGGTTTATTCTACTTGTTTCAAAGTACAGAGTTACTTCTTCTTCAGGAAAGACTACATGGATCTGCTGCAGCTGATGTTTTATACAGTTATATGAACAAGTTTGGGCAACCCTATTAATCTTAAGCTTAATGTTTTATAAAAATTGGTGTTTTTGCAACAGCTATTTCAGTCTGATATATCTAATAACTATTGGACACAGTAATGTTTCTGCCTTGAAATGAGGTTTTTTGTACTAGCAGAACATGTGCAATCTGCATTCAAACAAAATTTGACAGGTGCATAAGTATGGGCACCTTTATCATTTTCTTGTTTTAAATACTCCTACCTACTTTTTACTGACTTACTAAAGCACTTTTTTTGGTTTTGTAACCTCATTGAGATTTGAACTTCATAGCCAGGTGTATGCAGTCATGAGAAAAGCTACTTAAAGTGGCCACTTGCAAGTTGTTCTCCTGTTTGAATCTCCTCTGAAGAGTGGCATCATGGGCTCCTCAAAACAACTGTCAAATGATCTGAAAACAAAGATTATTCACTATAGTTGTTCAGGGGAAGGATACAAAAAGCTGTCTCAGAGATTTAACCTGTCAGTTTCCACTGTGAGGAACATAGTAAGGAAATGGAAGAACACAGGGACAGTTCTTGTTAAGGCCAGAAGTGGCAGGCCAAGAAAAACATCAGAAAGGCAGAGAAGAAGAATGGTGAGATCAGTCAAGGACAATCCTCAGACCACCTCCAGAGAGCTGCAGCATCAACTTGCTGCAGATGGTGTCACTGTGCATCGGTCAACTATACAACGCACTTTGCACAAGGAGAAGCTGTATGGGAGAGTGATGCGAAAGAAGCCGTTTCTGCAAGCACGCCACAAACAGAGTCGGCTGAGGTATGCAAAAGCACATTTGGAGAAGCCAGTTTCTTTTTGGAAGAAGGTCCTGTGGACTGATGAAACCAAGATTGAATTGTTTGGTCATACAAAAAGACGTTATGCATGGAGTCAAAAAAACACAGCATTCCAAGAAAAACACTTGCTAGCCACAGTAACATTTGGTGGAGGTTCCATCATGCTTTGGGGCTGTGTGGCCAATGCCGGCAACGGGAATCTTGTTAAAGTTGAGGGACGCATGGATTCCACTCAGTAACAGCAGATTCTTGACAATAATGTTCAACAATCAGTGACAAAGTTGAAGTTACGCAGGGAATGGATCTTTCAGCAAGACAATGATCCAAAACACCGCTCCAAATCTACTCAGGCATTCATGCAGAGGAACAATTACAATGTTCTGGAATGGCCATCCCAGTCCCCAGACCTGAATATCATTGAACATCTGTGGGATCATTTGAAGAGGGCTGTCCATGCTCGGCGACCATCAAACTTAACTGAACTGGAATGGTCAAAAATACCTTCATCCAGGATCCAGGAACTTATTAAAAGCTACAGGAAGCGACTAGAGGCTGTTATTTTTGCAAAAGGAGGATCTACTAAATATTAATGTCACTTTTCTGGTGAGGTGCCCATACTTATGCACCTGTCAAATTTTGTTTGGATGCAGATTGCACATTTTCTGTTAGTACAATAAACCTCATTTCAAGGCAGAAACATTACTGTGTCCAATAGTTATTAGATATATCAAACTGAAATAGCTGTTGCAAAAGCACCAATTTTTATAAAACATTAAGCTTAAGATTAATAGGGGTGCACAAACTTTTTCATATAACTGTATGACGTGGCTTCTTAACAGATTGAACTGGTTAGTTTAATCTGAGCCTAAAACTCACTGTGTCTCTTGGATAAGACCCTATTTTGCGCTGTTTCTCCTACAGATCCTTGATTATGAATGCAGAGGTTAGCACCCAAAGATAATGTAATGGTGTCTCTATTCAACGGTGGCTTACCCTGAAATTTCTGAGCAGCTACTAGGATCAATAGAGTAGCAGTTCCTTAATGAGAAAAGGAATCACACATATCACAACTGCAACTACACAAACTACAGCAAAGTGAATTAATTCAACAAAGTCTACGACCAGCAGGAAACACCAGAAGGGTAAAGTATTTAAAGCTGCACCTGAAAGGTGATAGGACAGTCAAACAGCATAAATGAAAAACACCTGTTACCCAAAACCGACAGAGGCAAAGATAATAGAACTGAAACAACCAAAGAAAAGATGTATGTGTTGTGGCTCAGAAGAAAGAGATGTCAATCACAAAATCAAGGGTTCAAATCCAAAAGCATGAAAAAAGGCAGCACAATACAAATAATTACTAGAGGAGTAAAAGGAAGAGGCATTCACAGAAAGACAAAATATATGTAAACAGTCTCTATTAAGCTCTAGTAAGCCCTTCAAGACCGCAGGTATTGGTATTCTAATAGTAGTCTTTCAACACCAGTTCATCATGGTGTTCACAAGCATAAAAAACATTTAAAAGTCACAAAAGTTTTGATTAGCATAAAACTGCGCAAACAATTTCAGAATTTTGTAATCACACCAGTTTCATGAAATTCTTGGTCCGAACAGTCAAAATCAGAAGAGCTGTGAAAGGTGTGTGGCAATGCCACTCCAACATATTCATTAAAAGCTACTGTGCTCCTTATTCCCGAAATGATCTTATAGTGACTTTATTAATATTTCTGGTGATTTGCACAGAGGTATACACCACTGATAAGATGTGTAATTCATTAGCAGCATGTGCCTTTTAACAAACAAGGTGCGTCTTATTCCTGTATGCTCATAATTAAGACTTATGTATGAAACACCAGTCTTAATAAATTAGGGCTTACATGTTTTTTAAAATTACAAAATGGTTTAAATATTATGTCTTAGTAATTTGTGATCAAACAGACCATTCTTTGCAGAACACTAACTCAAAATTATGGTTTTCACTGTTAGAAGTAACATCGTTCTGCAGTGACTAAATGAGACAAATGATGTGCTATCCATTCCATAATGCCCTCTGCTTCTTCCCCACTAAAAGGCTTTATAGAGGCAAAAAAGGGTCAATTATGGCCTATGTTTGGTAGTTAGCATTACTGCCAACATGGCTGTTGCTAGTGGTGGTAGTGGTGCTTCTTCTGCTGCTATTGGTTTCCATATTCTTAGCATGGTATTATTTTTTTGCTTTTACACTACCCCATACCTTACCTTTGACACGTTTTGTTTTTCAATAAATTTATTGCAACGCTATAAATAACTGTTGACAACCTTTTCATTCACAACTATTCAATGGTGCCAAAAAGAAAATAACCAGAGGAAGCTCAGCACATGTATACACACGTGGTCAAAATTGTTGGTACCCCTCGTTTAATGACAGAAAAACCCACAATGGTGATAGAAATAACTTGAATCTGACAAAAGAAATAATAAATCAAAAATCTATGAAATGATCAAATGGAAGTCAGACATTGTTTTTCAACCATGCTTCCATGTAATTTAAAAAAAAA
>VIAB01048103.1:0-13649 GCA_009801035.1 Oophaga pumilio | reverse complement strand
TACGCTGATACCCCATATGTGGGGGTAACCACTGTTTGGGCACATGGCAGAGCACAAAGGAAGGAGCGCAGTTTGACTTTTTCATCGCAAAATTGGTTGGAATTGAGATCGGACGCCATGTCGCGTTTGGAGAACCCCTGATTTGCCTAAATAGTGTAAACTCCCCACAAGTGACACTATTTTGGAAACTCTACCCCTTATGGAACTTATCTAGATGTATATTGAGCACCTTGAACCCACAGGTGCTTCACAGAAGTTTATAGCGCAGAGCCATGGAAATAAAAAAAAAATCACATTTTTCCCAAATAAATCTTTTTTAGCTCCATATTTTGCATTTTCATTAGGGTAACAGACGAAATAGCTCCATACCATTTATTGTGCAATGTCTCCTGAGTACGCAGATACCCCATATGTGGGGGAATACTACTGTTACGGGTCTGCAACTCAGGAATGGAGTGGGGGGGAGAAAGCTGACCCTGCACTAGGACTAGACTAAATCCCTATGATGGAGAGGGCGACCTAGTCCTTGCAAATAGACCCACCGACGATCCTAGTCTAGACTCAAGCAAAGACCTAAAGATGGGGGGAGGGGAAGCCCTGAAAGACTTAGGGACTGGGAACAAAAGCAGGTGACCTCTTAGCAGAGAAATAGAGGAAACTGCAGAAACAAAAGGAAAAACAAAATGACTAAGCAAGCAGAACTAGAGTTCCCAGAACTGCACAAAGTTAAATACAAAAAGTTATCAAAGCACCAAGCCAGAACTCTAGTGGATTAACAGTGATGTACAGCAAGGACTGGGAGGAAGGTGCCGTGTAGTAAAGGGTGATACAATCACCTGACCAACGACAAGCCCAGCACCAGGGGAAAAAGACCAGCAGCCAGAAAACCACAACAAGATGGAGGATGGTCAAACTAAATAGATTCCAACAACTACTCTTTGGGCGCACGGCAGGGCTTGAAAGGGAAGGAGCGCCATTTGACTTTTGAATGCAACATTTGATGGAATAATTAGCGGACGCCATGTCGCGTTTGAAAAGCCCCTGATGTGCCTAAACAGTGGAAAACCCCCAGTGGAAAACCCCCACAAATGATACCATTTTGGAAACTAGACCCCTTTGGGACCTTATCTAGATGTATATTGAGCACCTTGAACCCCCCCAGGTGCTTCACAGAAGTTTATAACTTTAAGCTACAAACTTTGTATTTTCACAAGGGTAAAAGGAGAAAATGGATCTCAAAGTTTGTTACGTAATTTTTCCTGAGTTCATCGATACCCCATATGTGGTCGAAAACTACTTTTGAAGCACAATGCAAAGCTTAGAGGGAAGTAGCACCATATTACAGTGCAAATTTTGCTGCACTTGTTTGAGGGCGCCATCTTACATTGACAGAGCCCCTGAGGTTCGAGAACAGCAGAACCCCCCTTAAGTGACCCCATTTTACCAATCTAACCTCTCAATAAATTCATCTAGGGGTGCAGTGATTATATTGACACCACAGGTGTGTCGCAGACTTTTTTACCATTGGGCTGTGAAGAAAAAAATAATTTACATTTTTAATCACCAAGATTGTGTGTTAGCCCCAAGTATTAGATTTTCACATTGGGAAATGGGTAAAAATGGCTCCATAATATGTCCCACAATGTCTGCTGAATGATTAAATACCCCATATATGCCTGTACAGTACTACTTTGCCATACGGAGTGACTCAGGAGGGACAGAGAGCTATTTGTCTCCGGGAGCGCAAATTTTCCTAGACTAGTTTGTGGATTCCATATAAAGAGCCCCTAAGTGCTAGAAAAGCAGAATCCCCCCTCAAATTACCCCATTTTGGAAATTATAACCCTTGAGAATTTATCTACAGATGTAGTGATGATTTTGACTCCATGGTGTTTTCCAGAAACAGGCAGCAGTGGATGTTGCTGAGTGAAAATTGCAAAATGCAATTGTAGTGACCAGTATACTGTAGTGACCAGTACATTATGCCCAGCTCATGCTTCTGGAGACATGCACCTGTAAATTAGGTGGGCTCTCATCACTACAGAAATGCCAAACATGTAGGTGCTATATGTGGTTTAGGTACACTGGGGCTCTGAAGGGAGGGGGCATTTGTATTTGGGAGCGGACAATTTGCTGAATTTCTTTTGGAGGGTGAGGAGCCATTTCGCTTTTCCAGAGCCTTTGTACTACCAGTAACGTGAAAGCCCCCTATATTTCTGTTAACAGATGACAGATCTGAGTGGGGACTTGCTTTTTTTGTGGATTGAGTAGAAGCTTTTACTGGGAACATTTTACATAATGTTTGGGATCACAGTTATCCAGCGCTCTACGCTGAGCACTTACTTTGGGGTTTCCATCCAAATCTCTGAGTGACGTGATTTAGATGAAACCTCCAATGGATCCGTTCACTATAGTGAGGTAGCAGAGTTGCTCTGGGCTCGAACTTGCCTTTGTTCCGCAGTGTCCTTCTTTTCAGAAGTACACAAAACTGTGGCCGACGGCACTTTTATGCAATCCTAAAAAGACGGACGCCAACGAACTGCAGGTCAGACGGTGTCCACAGTTCCTTCATTTGCCTCAATATAGGGACTCTTCAGCCAGATATTCTGTCTGAATCGCGTATTTCAGAGATTTACACGGAAACCCCGTTGTAAGCGCTTAGCGCAGAGCGCAGGATAAATGTGCGCCGAGCCTTACTGCGATCTTTGGGAGGCAGAATGAAAAAATCAACAGTATGTGAAGAATTGGTTTTATTTATTTTTTATGCCGCTCCTCGTGTGGTATAAATGATTAGGCAACTTTATTCTTCAGGTCGATGCGATTAAAGATTTATATTGGGTTTTTATGTTTTGCTGCTGTCACACACTAAAAGACGCTTTTTATTGCGAAAACTAGTCTTTGCGTCACTATATTTTGAGAGCTATAATTGTTTTATATTTCGGCCGACAGTCATGTGAGGGCATATGTTTTACCGGACAAGCTGACGTTTCTATTGGTACCATTTTTGGGCACATGACATTTTTTGATCGCTTTTTATTATTTTTTGGGAGACAGAATAAACAAAAACCAGCAATACAGGAATTGCTTTTTTTATATATTGCTCCCCGTGTGGTAAAACAGTAAGGCAGCTTTATTCTTCGTCAGTACGATTACAGTGATACCTCATTTATTTTTTTTTATGTTTTGCACTTTTACAAAATAAAAACTATTTTATAGAAAAAATAATAATTTTATGGCTTTTTTATTTACGTAAATAAATGTAATTATTGGAAAATATTTTTTTTTCTTTATTTAGGGATTTTTTAAAAAATATATATTTTTACACTTTATAAGATCCTTCTTTATGCCGCTGTCACTACTTACAGCAGCATCAGAGGGGTTAAATGTCCACAATCAGTGCTAGCACCGATTGCTGGCGTTGCTGCGAGGTATCAGCTGGCACATATAGCTGACACCCACACGTGATCTCTGCAACGCTCTGCATGAGGCCACGGTGATCACGACGCCGTACTAGTACTGCTCTGGGTACGAAAGCACCTCCCGCAGTGCAGTACTAGTACGGCGAAGGTCACGAAGGGGTTAAAGAAGTTCTCCCACTGTTCTTATTCATTATATGTGTGTATATACACATGTAAAGAAGTATGAGTGTATTAATATTCTCATCTACCACCGATCTCTCCATTGTCCTGCACGGTTCTTCTTTTCTGAATTAAGTCACCACAATTGCTACGAGCCAGCTGACTCTATGCTCTACAATAAAAGGCAATGGAACCTGGTTTTAATGTTTGAAAGGCTTTCACTGCAAAATTCACTTCTGGGTTACACAGAGTGTGTGTGACCCAGAGAGTCTGCAGATGGGTAACGTCATGCAAAAGAGGAGCGGAATGCCGCTGTGCACTGGAGAGATCACCGTTAGTTGAGTATATTAATACACTCACACACTCAAACTACATTACATTATCTTCACATACACACACATTTAGTGAATTGCAAACTTAGTGGGATGGTTCAGATATTCTGGGGTTAAGGGCTCCTTCCCTACCTCTAAAGCTAGTGGTGCCCTAGCTTTCCCTGCTCCCCAGATTACTTCTAATGGTGAAGACGTTGGGGCCTCGTACCTTGCTTAGCTCTTAGATTAGTCTTAAATGGTCCCCTCCCCCACCCAGGGGATTGGAGAGTAGTAGCAGGTAAGAATACATAAGCCAGACTTACAAGGGAATACGGTACCGGGATAAAGGAAAATATAAATCACACAAATATGCACTCACAAACAACAGAGCACAACACCAGGGAGTGAAGATAGGGAACGAAAACAAATGGCAGAGGTTGATTGTAAGCATACAGACAAAAAACTCCAAACGCCTCCTCATTAGGGATGAGTGACCCCGAACAAGAAAATTTGGGGTTTGTACTGGATACCTAGTGTCCGAACATGGACATTTTACTGTATGTCTGGTTTCCTGTTCGAGTTTGCCAGTCTAATAAATCTTGTTGAAAGGCTGTAGCACAGCCAATCAACAAGCTTTTAGAATGTGGGCACTTTTGGAGCATTCACAGCAATGCCAAGTATTGGCATGGCTGTGATTGGCCGACGCAGCATGTGACCATGATCATTGACCATTATGCTCTCGTTAGTGTAGCAACAGGATGCATCTGGAGTGAGGGAAAGATTCTGTCTGCGCACTCTACAAACCCTATATATTCTATTTCTGTGGTAAAAGTGAAGGTACTGTGGTAAAATCCGCTAAGTGTACTCTGCACCACTGTGCCTGTGGGAATACTGTCCTTTAAGCTGCGGTGTGTACTCTGCACCGCTCATCTGTGGGAGTACTGTCCTTTAACCTACTTTGTGTACTCTGCGCCCCCAGCTGTGGGAGTACAGTCCTTGAAGCCGCTGTGTGCACTCTGCATCCCCAGTCTATGTGAGTACTGTCCTTGAAGCCACTGTGTGTACTCTGCACCCCTTGATGTGGGAGTACTGTCCTTGAAGTCGCTGGGAGTACTCTGCCCCCCCCACTGTGGGAGTATTGTCCTTGAACCTGCTGTGTGTACTCTGCACCACCTGCCTGTGGGATTACTGTCCTTTAAGCTGCAGTGTGTGCTCTGCACTCCTCCGCCTGTGGGAGTACTGTCCTTGAAGCAGCTGTGTGTATTCTATTAGTCTGAGAAATAAATAATTGGCATCAGTCGTCTCATTGCTATTTGTAGTTCCCAAAAATATTTTTTCAGTGTGTGCATTCTAGCAGTTTTGCAAATCAATATATCGCCATCTCGTTGGCCTTTGTAGGCCACAAAAATAATTTTTAAGATCTGGTGTATGTTTTCTAGTATTTTTCCAAATCAGTATATTGCATCAACCTTCTTGTTGCCATTTCTAGGGCAAAAAAAACTTTTTCAGGCCTGGTGACTGTTTTGTAGTAGTTTTGAAAATCAATATATCGCATCAGTCTTGTTGTTGCCATTTCTAGGCCCCAAAAATACTTTCAGGCCTGGTGTCTGTTTAGTATTTGTGCAAATCAATAAATCACATCAGCCATGTCATTGCCATTTCTAGATCACAAAACTAATTTTTCAGGGCTGGTGTATGGTTTTTGTGAGTATGGGAAAAAAAATTGGCATCAGTCATCTACTTGCCATTTTTAGGCCAAAATCATAAGTTTTCAGGACTGCTGTGTTTTTTTTTTTTAGTATTGTTGCAAATAAATAAATCTAATTTTTAGCAATCTATTTGTGAGCAGCGTTTACAAAATCAACTTCCGAAAATGAGGAGAGCATCAAAAAAGGGACATAGCAGTGGTGCTGGTGTAGTTGCTGATGGTACTGGTGGTGTAGCTGAGAGGATGAAGTCGTTCTGTACCTGCTACGTGCACAATTACAACACATTCCTCTGACGTTATGCATCCTTTTTTAAGTCCAAATACAACTGCAACAAGATGTTAAAAAGGTGTTAGGCTGGATGGCTGAAAGTGGCTCCAGTTCCTTCATATTATCCTCCAACCGGTCCAGTACAGAAAGAGCACAGTTGGCACTTGAGGACCATGGTTTTCCAGCTTCCACCTCACTCCCTTGCAAATCAGCTAATCAGTCTGAGCCCCAAGTCATGCATCAGACTCTTCTGGTTTTTGATGATTATGCTGCCTCGGCTTCAGTGGCCCATTCACCTGCCCCTGATCAAGAAGTGGAAGAGAATGAGTGTGCTGATGCCCAACCACTTGTTAGATTGGATGATGAGTACATGGGAGGGCTAGTGCACACGGTCAGTGGACTACCGCAGCACATGTCAGATCATGATTACAAAACTCATTTGCCATCGGCAGCATCTTTATGCAGTGAGCATACTGGCAAGGAGGGCAGGGTTAAGGAGTCAGTAGAAGATGATTCAGGGGATTATGAGGTCCTAGACCCCATATTGAGTGGAGGTCATCCTACTGACGTATGCAGATTGGAGGAAGAGAAGTTGGCCACTCTGTCACAATAGCACAGCAAAATAGGGAGCAGGGTGCAAAGGCACAGAAGGTAGCGCCTAGCCAGTGCATCGGAATCCTACTGCCTACCAAGTACACCAAAGACAGGTCAAAACAGCACTCTGGTGTGGCATTTCTTCCCTGAATGTGCTGCCGACAAGTGACAGGTGGTCTGCACTATGCAGTCAACCCCTGAAGTGAGGCATAAATGTTCTGAACCTGAGCACCCCCTGTATGACGAGGCATCTGAATTGCAAGCATGAGGTGCAGTGGAGTACACACCTTAAAAACCATGACAGATTTGAGCCTCATCCTGCTGCAGTCTTATTCTCTTCCTCCCGCTCATGATCACAGGGCCACCTGCCTCCCCGCATTGAGAGGATGTGACAATATCCCCACCAACACTACCACCAGTTTCACCGAGCATTTCCAATGGAAGTGTTCAGCTTTCCATCCCCCAAATCCTCTAGAGAAGGAGGAGAAACCAACCTAAACTACCATGAGCATTTGAAATGCTGCCATTCCGACTGGTTGAGTCGTAAAGTTTAAAAGAAAATGATGTCAGTGTCTCTCACGCAGTACAATGTTCCCAGCCACCACTACTTTTCCAGGCAGGCCATCCCTGCCCTGCACAAACATGTTGCGGACCAAATCAAGTGTGTTCTGTGCAACGCCATCAGTGGAAAGGTCCACATAACCACTGATAAGTGGACCAGTAAGCACGGCCAGGGACATTGCATCTCTCTAACTACTCACTGGATAAATGTAGTGGCAGCTGGGGCAGAGACAGAAGGCATTCTACCTCATGTCCTACCGTCACCTAGTAAACTCCTCTGTTTGGGGGACAAATTCCAAAATGTGCAGGAGTTGTGTACTGGGATCAAACAGCATACAGATGAGTGGTTGCTGCTGATGAAGTACTTGCCTGGCCTTGTGGTGTGCGATGACGAGCGATATCTTATAGCAGCTCTGGGCCTTGCCGGCTTGATGCACATCCCTTGCCTTGAGCATGTGCTAAACTTGGTAGTACATGTTGGGCTGCTGTTGAAAGTGCGAGCAGTGTGTGTGCACTTTCAGCTTTCTCACCCTGCTGTTGCTCTCCTGTCTGTGTTGCAGCCTCACTTCTGCCTTCTCACTTACCATCTGATATGCGACGTACCAACAAAGTGAAACATCACCTTTCATATGCTGGAGAAACTGTGCAAACAGCAGCAGGCAATAGTGGAGTTTCACCTGGGCATGCGCTGATGAGTCACGCTGCAGAACAACACCACTTTACCACCAATGAGTGGGCCTCCATGTTGGATGTGTCAGTCATTGTGCGCTACTTTGAATGTTCTGTAAATATGGCCAGCACTGATGATTCCATTATCAGCATTACATATATATTTATATGCCTGCTGGAAAAAACAATTCAGGCCATGATGTATAAGGTGGTGGCACAGGAGGAGGCGTGGCAGGAGGTGGAACAGAACCAATTCACACCGTTATCATGCCTGTTGTCCACACATGGCTTGGAGGGTGGGTTACTGTCCAACATTGGCCAGGTACCCAACTGTGCAGGCAGAGGACAGTTTGGGATGATGATTATGAGGAGGAGGAGGTGGGGGAAGATGAACAACCGTTTTCACCGTTTTTATACTTCTCAACAAGGACAGCTATTCGTTGTCTCTGGGCAGCCAAGCACACATGAGCCAATACATGCTGCAGTGCCTGTGCAATGACAGCCTAGTGGCCCATATTGTTACCACTGTATATTACTGGGTTGCAACCCTGCTGGATCTCTGCCACAAGAACAACGTACAATCATTACTTCCGTCACTGGAGAGGGTATCACAAAATGGGCGAATACAAGCACACGCTGGTAGAAAAAAAAAAAAAATTAATTTCCCACCTGACAGCGGTGGCTCAGTGGAACAAGAAGGTGGAGGAGGACGTCGCCAACAAAACTGGGGCACTGCCAGCACCTCGGAAGGCAGAATTAGCATGGCCGAAATGTGGAAAAACTTTATGTGCACACCACAATATCCGGCACTACCATTTGATACGGTCTGTATTAGCAGGAGGCAGCATTACAACAACATATTGGAAGACTACCTGTCCACACGTCTCCATGTACTAACAGATGGGTCAGCTTCATTTAACTTATCGGTCTCCAAATTGGACAGATGACATGAGCTTGCCCTTCTTGCTTTGGAGGTGCTGGAAGGTGCTTTTAAGCAGGGATGAGGAGGGTCATGACAGATAGGCGCCTCCGCCTGTCCATATTCAGCGTGGGTAACCTAACATTCCTTAAAATGAACCTGGAATGGATCCCACACGACTTGTCCATATTTTTGTATGACTAGACAACTATAAAAGCTGCACCCAGCCAGTCTTCAACTCTATTTGGCATTCGTTTCATTTGGTGGCATCTGCCACAAATAAATAACACGAAAAACTGTGTTGTCTACCTCCTCCCCCACCTCTTCTACCTATACCACCTTGTCCACCTCCTCCTCCACTTGGACATGTGTGCAGTTTTACAAATATACCCTTTACGTGTACTCTACACTCGTCTTTGTGATAGTATTATACATACCCAAAACTTTTTAGAATCTTCAACTGAGTTGGGGTGGGGGTAATGTGTGTGTCAAAATGTTTTTCTGCTCTTAGGCAACCATGTCTGTCATTGTACTGTGTCAAAAGGCACTGTGTGTATTTTTCAACCCATATCTGTGGGAATAGTTTTCCAAAAGCCACTGCGTACTCTGCAACCCTGCCTGTGGGCCATTGTCTGTGTGTGAAATTTGTTATCAGCTTCTATGGGGAAAAATTTGGAAACATGCTCTGCTGGTGCAATTTTTAACTGGACTTCCGGTAGCAAGCCTTGCTGCCAGCAGCTCGATCAAAGATCATACTACAATCTTTTCATCAGTGGCATTTGGAACATACCCTACTGGAACAGACATTTTGGAGCTATTAGGGTGAAATTTGTAAGCTGCTTCTGAGGGGGTACTCTGCCCCATGGTCTCTGGGTGAAATTTGCAAGCTGCTTCTAGGGGGTACTCTGCCCTATGGTCTGTTGGTGAAATTTGTAAGCTGCTTCTTAGGGGGTACTCTGCCCCATGGTCTCTGAGTGAAATTTGCAAGCCTGCTTATATACGGATACTCTGCCCATGATCTGTGGGTGCAATTTGTAAGCTGTTTCTTAGGGAGTATTCCTCCCCATGGTCTGCTTCTTAAGGGATACTCTGCCGCATGGTCTGTGAGTGAAATTTGTAAGCTGCTTCTTAGGGGGTACTCTGCCCGATCGTCTGTGGGTGCAATTTGTAAGCTGCTATTGTACGGGTACTCTGAGCCATTGTCTGTGGGTGAAATTTGTAAGCTGCTTCTTAGGGGGTGCTCTGCCCCATGGTTGGTCAGTGAAATTTGTAAGCTGCTTCTTAGGGGGCACTCTGCCTCATGGTCTGTGACTGAAATTTGTAAGCTGTTTCTTAGTGGGTACTCTGCCACATGGTCTGTGGGTGAAATTTGTAAGCTGCTGAATATTAATTTCCCTTTAGCAATGGGCACAGGCTTTAGCCGCAGCAGCTGGCTCCTGCCTCCTGTCCTCAGCTGCTCCACCGCTGCTGCTCCGCTTGCCCCAGGCGGGCCCCTCTGATTCACGGGCCCTAGAGCAGCTGCGTGGTGTGCCACTATTAGTGACAGGCCACTGGCTGGGGGCCCCTGGGGCAGCTGGGGCCTTAGCCAGCTACCGGCCCTGTGTGCCAGCAAATGTCAGTGCCTGGGATCACCAGAGAATTCTCCGGTTCTCCAGTTGGCCAGTTCAACTCTGACTCCACTGCTAACAGAAACCTGCACAATTTAATATGATGGTGAAGTGCCTCTAATCCGTGCAGGAATATGTGAAATCAGGTGCTAGGCTTCTGGCCCCTCTTTGTCAAGGTAAACCCGTGGCATGTTTCCTATAAAAGTGTCACTAATGAAAGAATGTAGCTACTGAATAGGAAAATATAGCATTTTTTAATCTTCATTGCCTATGTCACAAGTGAAAAACCATTGGAATTATACATGTACAGAGCAACAAAATTATAATAATTTTACAATAACAATAATTGTTACAATACATTGTACTATAGTCAAAGGGTGGAAATATACTGAAATAAAGCAGGAACGGCTCTCTTTTTTATTTATTTATTTTTTTGGAGGATGAAATATAATATAAATATCAGTGATACAATGACTAGGAATCTGGGGTAAGTGACACTTGCTCTATTGCTTTATGTGTGCCTTACACCCTAGCAATGTGAAAATTCTGACCAGGTGACAGGTAGGAAAATAATATAATCAAATGCCGACTGTGCCACTGACTGAGCTATTTACAAATGCAAGAAGAGGTCATCTTTTGGGACTGAATCATGAGCCGCATGAATAAAAGCATAATTTTGATTATATGTTACATTTTGAAAAGAAAAATGGGTGACTTTAGGGTGGTGTAGCATATATGTTCATTATCAGCTCACAGATTCTATATAAGTATATTCACTAAATAAGCATGGGAGGTTTACTTTTGGGGGTTTGCTGTATCTTTATTTCTATCTATAAAAGTAATGTACCATTGAAATAAATCAATGTCACATATGGATGTTAGCTTCCTATTACTACTCTCAATGTATGAAAGAAAGCATAAAATGGCTAACCATTGTAATTCAATATGTCAGATTTAATAGCCTTGTTTAGAAAAAGCAATGACCTCTTCTAAAATTAGGCTAGGTATTGATAATATGCTATTTCATTCTGACCATATCAATATTTAGATCTAACATCCCACATTCTTTATTTTCTTTTTTATATGCTCATTAAAAATATCAGCATTTAAAAACATCACATTAATTCAATTCAATAGTTTTACAGTTACCAGATCAATAAGAGAGAGTATTAGCATTTCTACTTGCTTTATAAAATGAAGCAAAATATACATGTACATGTACAACCATATATATACTGTGCGCTTGTTCAACTACTTGTTAAGTTATTTTAGTCCGATGACTTAGAACACAAGATAATCTCTTTGACTGCACCAGATTTTAATTTTTAATATTATCTATCAAAACAGAGAAAGTGAAACAGCACTAATCCATGCTACTATGGGTGCAAGGCTTCCAAGGTCTCCACCAATCAGTTCTTCAATCATGCTCCTCCAAAAAAATGAAGCACTTTAGAGTCACTTGGAAAAGCATACAGCTTTTATGACATTTGGTCACATTTTGGCTAAGCCTATCTATCTATCTATCTATCTATCTATCTATCTATCTATCTATCTATCTATCTATCTATCTATCTATCTATCTATCTATCTATCTATCTATCTATCTATCTATCTATCTATCTATCTATCTATCTATCTATCTACAAAGTATCAAGTTTGAGTTGCATTTCCTGAAATTTGTAGTTTCACATGACACAGTTGAGATTTGATTTGAGGTTCACCTTAAAAAGAAAAGAAAAAACTTTCACCATTTCCCACAATCTTGAATCAAGAGAGAGCAGGATAAAATCATGTTGCATTGTTACTTGGGCTTCCCCATAATGCTATGCAGCTATGACATCTAGCAGATCATCATACCTTGTAGTAGAGTTGGGGGTAACCATCCTACACCCCTACTCATGTCCCTCAAAGTGTATATATTGTAAATGTATATATGTACATATTATTGTATTGTATGCTGCTATATAATGTGTAAATAAAGTTTTCATCGGGAAAGTGCAGCACTAGCAATTGGTCACTAGATGGTAGCATATTCTAGCACAATAGTTCAGAGTCTAAATAGTTAACTGTAGGAGGGGTCATTGTGTCAGAGGAAGGGAGCTTCCTAGTTAAATTCAGTCGGGCCTGTGCGCCCAGAGCTCATACATGGGGCTTAAGTGCTCTTGATCTAAATAAATACCCCGCAACTTTGAATTTGAGTCAAAGTGCCCAGCCATCCAGAAAGCAGACATACAACATTGCCACTGTTACAGCAGGAGTGAGTGTTACAGAAGTAGTCACGGCAGGACATTCGGGCAGGTCTCTCACTATGTGGCAGGTGATCTCATGGGTCGCTTCCCTCAATGCTGAAGCGAAACAGTGGAGGGGACCCCCAGAAGCAGAGAATCTGGCCAGAGAGGACACTGGAAAGCTGTCTGATATGATAGTACCCGGTCCTGGGCTATGTGACAGGAAGAGAAGTGCAGGGAAAGACGGAGTAACGTGTAATGTAACAAACTGTTGAAGAAGTTGTATTGGATCTGGATGTGCTGCAAAGTTATGAAAGTAAAGCTTGTTGTTTGGAGTTGCATCTGGACTGTGTCTCAGTTTATTCAGAAGCGGCCAGAAGTGATCTTGAAAGATGGAGAACAACCCCAGATAAGCAGGAGACCAAGAGGCAAGTAAGCCGACAGTGAAACATGATTTTCATGTATTGGAAGATCAGGGCACACAAGGTCAGCAGTACTCAGCCACGACTACGGCCCTGGCTGACCACTATACAGTGATGGTCAGTACCTGGGTCATCACAGATCAGCGGTTCCCAGTGGAATACAGTTTGTACAGCAGAGTTGTTTTCTATCTCCTAAGTTACTGGGAAAGTCTCTCTCTTCTGTAGAGTGTAAGCTCTAATGGTCAGCACGGTCTTCTCTCTCTAGCCTGTAGAGTTATGTTCCATTCATGACTTTTGCCATATCCCACACTTTATTGGCATATTTTATTGATGGACTCTGTGCGCAGGAGGTGTTTCTACAGCTTCCATTTAATTTCAATATGAAATTTGATGCATTTTCAGCTGAACAAAAATGCTAAGAATTGGCATGCTGCTTTTCTTTTACACGTGAACAAGTCAACACTTACACTAGAAGTCGGTTTTCCCATTCAGATGAATAAGAAACTTATTACAAGCAGAATGAAAGCATTTTGATACATTTGATATATTTGCAGTATAGTCGGTGTCAGAGCCTAGGGGCCGACATACCATTGGTGCAACCAGGGGGGCCTTTCCCATCCAAAGCAGTTGGAATTGTGAATTATGATGAGTTATTGGACTGCAAAGGGCACATATATGGTTCTTGCACAGGGGCCCTGTTCTGTCTGTGTCTGCCCGTGCAAGGGCCCACGAATAATTTAACTCTGGGGGCCCACTGTTGAGCTGCATGCAAATATTACATTAC
>VIAB01048100.1:0-10249 GCA_009801035.1 Oophaga pumilio | reverse complement strand
GTTTGTATTTGGTCCAGATTTTAGAGACAGCTGACTGTGAACAAACAACATCTTTTGCAACATTGTATCATGATTTACCCTCTTTTAAGAGTTTGATAATCCTCTCCTTTGTTTCAATTGACATCTCTCATGTTGGAGCCATGATTCATGTCAGTCCACTTGGTGCAACAGCTGTCCAAGGTGTTATCACTCCTTTTTAGATGCAGACTAACGAGCAGATCTAATTTGATGCAGGTGTTAGTTTTGGGAATTAAAATTTACAGGGTGAATCCATAAATTTTTTTCCCTCAGTATTGAGTGATTCCATAATTTTTGCCCTTTGCTTGGTTAAAAAAATAGCCATTACTGACTACCACATTATTTGTTCTTGATTTCTTTTAGTGTTTCTTAAAGTCGGAATGTTGTCATTTGAAATGACTTCAGTTTTGTGCCATGTCTGTGATCTGTTTTTTTTTCAACAAAATAAAACAACTGAATGAACATCCTCCAAGGCCGGTGATTCCATAATTTTTGTCAGGGGTTGTATTATATACCTAATTTAAAATGCGCAAGGAGCGAGGGTGAGGGGAAGTGGATGTGCTACTGATGGAGCCCGTAGAGGCCGAGGCCGTGGTCCAGGTGAAATTGTACCTGCTGCAGGAGCACAACACATGTGCTCATCCTCGAGACCTAGCTTCCTGTCCCACTATGCAGTGGCGCGGAACACCACGCTTGAAGCCAGAACAGTGCGAACAGGTGGTTGGTTGGATGGAAGATAATGCTTCCAGTATGTTTCCCAGCACCATCCTGTCTTCCAAACAGTTCAGTCTCACTAGTTCAGAGTCTTGACCACATAATCCTCCTTCCTCCCACCATGATGAGTCCCAGGAGTCAAGTGATCCCACACTCGAACACTCCGGGGAGCTCTTTACATTTCCATTTAATGATTCTGGCTTCTCGCACTGCATGTTTCAAGAGGGCTATGAGGAGATCGTGTGTAGTGATGCCCAAATATTTGAGCTGCCATAGTCAGAAGAAGATGACAGTTGGGAACGGCAATTAGTCTTTCAAGAGGTAGATCATGATAAGGCACAACGTATGAGGCTATCCTTTGTGTCTAAGACAGAGTGTATTGGTGTCCCTGTTCCTTCTAATTTTTGACAGTTCTTGCATTGTTCGCATAGGCTTCCATGATAAATTACACAGGATTTGTCTGACCATGTTACACACACCACATGTCCCGATAAGATAGTAAAATGTTAAAATTACATTTAACGGTGACTGCCTTTTGTGTAGTTTTATTTTCCCCTCTACTATGTCATCTACTGTAGTCATAGATGACGTGGAAATACGGTTAGAGATGGCCTGGCTATTAAGGGTGGAGGAGGCCTTTTTTCTTTTTCTTTTCAATTTTGCCTTATATACAAGTCATTATACAAGAAAGAATGTTTCCTAACACTTTTTCCTGCAAAATCCATTTTATCCTTGGTTTTATCTTTGGTTTTATTGTAAGTCCGGAAAAGTGGAGTAATACTCTGACAATATTATTCAAAGCAGGGACCTGGGAATCAGAGATGCTTCCAGGCATCTTCCCCATGCTATTCCCGTTCCATTTAAGCCTGTGTTTCCATCCATTTCAGTGAATCTCCTACCTCCCCAGACTTCCTGCAAGGGTCTTCTGGAAAAATGCTTGAGTTTCTCATTGACTTTTATTATACTCTGTATTCTAGTTGAGCTTGTCCAAGAGTCTAACCTGCTCGATTCAAGTACCGAGCACTCAAGCATTTTAGTGCTCGATCATCAATACCATTCAACTCTTTTGTCACTGCCTACCTTAATTCATACCTTTTTTAGCCTATGCACAAGGCCATGGATGTATTGACATTTCAAGCCATGATGTCACTGCCTACATCATTTCCTACCATGGGTACCTATTTACACCTGCTTCATCTTTATCCTCCACTAAAGACTAGCTTGTCATGCTATTTCCTTTAGTTTCTTTGTTTTCACTCTACAAACTTTCATTGATTCGAGTGCATCTGAGAATCTTGACTTCTATATGGCCAAAAAGCTTAAAATTCATTTTGCCTCTTTGCGAACGCCTCTGAAGCTAATCCTAAAAAATGACTCCAGAATTCATGTTGGTGGAGCACCACACGTTACCATTATTGAGGACATTTCTGATTAAAGTTTGCTACTTTCTGATGTTTTTTGGGCCTTCATTTTCTGTTGGTCCTTATAAATATTAGACAAATAGCTGAATCCGCTGATGTTGACAGGTTCAGATGACATTATAATATGCATGGTGCCTGAACTGTGCAGATGGCTTTTCTAAGTAAAATGCTAAAACACTACCTCCTCTTTGGCCATTTGACTGAGCCATTTCCCCTTCTCCAGGAAATGAACCACTCAGAGGGAGAGTTTATCCACTATCTGTTAAGGAACCTAGGCAATGTCCACATACTTTAGAAACTCTAAAGGAGGGTCATATGAAAATCATCTGATTTAATAAAAAGTAAAGTTGGGTATCTGAGACCATGCATAGACTATAAGGGTTTAAATCAAATCCTGTTGGAAGACTTATCATTTGCCCCTCATCTCAGAAATATTTGACATGACTAAAGGTGTTACCATCTTTACCATATTAAACATGTGTGGAGCTTAGAACCTAACCTGTATTAACCCCTTCACTACCAGAACTTTTTTAGATTTTTCGTTTTTTGCTCCACTTCTTTCCAGAGCCATAACTTTTTTTTTTTCCGTCAATATGGCCATGTTAGGGCTTATTTTTTGCGGGATGAGTTGTACTTTTGAACGACATCATTGGTTTTACCATGTCGTGTACTCGAAAACTGGAAAAAAAATTCCAAGGGCGGTAAAATTGCAAAAAAAGTGCAATCCCACACTTGTTTTTTGCTTGGCTTTTTTGCTAGGTTCACTAAATGCAAAAACTGACCTACCACTATGATTCTCCAGATCATTACGAGTTCATAGACACCAAACATGTCTAGGTTCTCTTTTATCTAAGTGGTGAAAAAAAATTCCAAAGTTTGCTTAAAAAAAAAAAATTGCGCCATTTTCCGAGACCCGTAGCGTCTCCATTTTTCGTGATTTGGGGTCAGGTGAGGGCTTATTTTTTGCGCACCAAGCTGACATTTTAAATGATGCCATGTTTGTGCAAATACGTTCTTTTGATTGCCCGTTATTGCGTTTTAATGCAATGTCGCAACGACCAAAAAAACGTAATTCTGGTGTTTTGAAATATTTTCTCGCTACACCATGTAGCGATCGGGTTAATCCTTTTTTTTTTCATAGATCGGGCGATTCTGAATACAGCGATACCTAATAAGTGTATGTTTGATTTTTCTTTTATTGTTTTATTTTGATTGGGGCAAAAGGGGGGTGATTTGAACTTTTAGGTTTTTTTTATTTATTTTTTTTTTAAACACTTTTTTTTTACTTTTGGCATGCTTCAATAGCCTCCATGGGAGGCTAGAAGCATGCACAACTTGATCGGCTCTGCTACATATGGGCGATGAGCAGATTTACTGCATTGCTTTGAGCGCCGACCAACGGCTCTAGATAAATGCCTGCTGTCAGCTTTGACAGCGGGTTTTAACTAGTTAATAGACGCGGGCAGATGGCGATTCCGCTCGCGCCTATTGCGGGCACATGTTTATAACAGCTGACATGTCGCGGCTTTGAGGTGGGCTCACCGCCGGAGCCCACCTCAAAGCAGGGGATCCTTACCGATGACGTACTATTCCGTCATTGGTAAGGAAGTGGTTAAACAAAGCTATGAATGGAAGTTTTTATTGAATATCGATAATGGTCACTATGCAAATCTAAAAATGATTTAGAATAATGCAACACACTGCTGTGCTCCAGCCCTTTGTAAATGAGATCTTTCATTATGTAACAGTAGGAACTTGTCTATCTGGATGACATTCATCAAACGTGTAGGGTTAGCTCTCAGCACTCTTCAAAAGACCAAAGAGAAGATCTGGATGCTCTCCGGTACGAAGACTCAAGCTCCAAAATCCAAGGAACATACTTGGACAAAGCATGCACAGGATTGTAGTAGACAGAGTCCATTAGGTGACGAAGTTCAAAACATCTCTATTCTGCCATACACAGATGCAATGACTCAACTTGTTACAGGTCTTTTTCAAGCATGTCTCACCATTTGCTCCATTATGAAGAGATTTCGACAAACCTATCTTTATGCCAAGTTGGAGAAATGTCTCTTTGAGCATCATGAACTTCCATTCCTTGGATACATCATCTCTTCTGGATATCTACATATGGATCCAGAATAAGATTACACTGTTTTAGATATGCCACAACCCGTTGTTCTGAAAGTACTTTAAACATTCCTCAGCTTTGCTAATTATTACTTCCAGTTCATTAAAAACTATTCTGAAGTGGTTGATCTTCTTAAGGCTCTAATTCAGAAGGGCCCCAATTCTTGGAAGTGGTCGGATTCCTCTGCTTAAGCTTTCCAAGAAATTAAATCTTGTTTTTTCCACTGCTCCTGTCCTACACCATCCTGATGTCAACAAATCATTTTTACTTGAAGTGGATGCCTGTGCTATTGATATATGAGCAGTTTCCTCACAAAATTTTCTATAGCAGAGCCAAATTATTCAAATGGTGATCATGAGCTCTTAAAAAAAAAATTAACTTTTGAACACGGCGACATGACCTTCATGTAGATAAGTTCCCAGTGATCATCTATACTGACCTTAAAAATGTGGAATATCTGCAGTCAGACTATAGGCTGAATCCCTGCCAATCTCAATGACCATTCTTATTCTCACCTGCCATCCAGGCAAGAAAACTTCTGAGCTGTCTCCCTATCCAGGTCCTTTGATCCTTTCGAAACCTCTAAAGATGCATTTTAACGTGTAATTGAACTTAAATGTATCTTTACTACCATCTCTTCTAATTATTCACCTAAAAAACATTCCCTTGTCTCAAAAGCTCTGTGCTGCAAAGGCTTACCTTGTGCCCACTGTTCTCTTCACTCTGATCACCCTGGAGTTAAACAAATTGCTGTACTCCTCAAGTTCAAATCCTCACATCAAGAGCTTCTTGGTTCTCGTCAACCTCTCTCTGTACAACTATACAATAACCCCTGGCTAAAATTTCTATAGACTTTCATATAGATCTCACTGAGAAACAAGGCTTCACTACTATCTGGGTTGTAGTGGTTCAATTATCCAAGCTACCTGGTATTGTTTCATTAGCAGGATTTCCATTCTGCTTCTCAGTTTGCACAAGTCTTTTCTCAAAGAAATTTTCTACTTTCATGGACTCACATATTGCACAGTTTCTGAAAGTGGTGTGCAATTTGTTTTGAGGTTCTAGAGGGTGCTTTGAAAGAATTTAAAAGTCCCCTTAGAGATTTCAGCATATCATCACCAAAGTACCAAAGTAATGAGCAAAGTTAGATAATTAATTCATGTTAGTTCATGGAGCAATAGCTACAAATTTTCTCCAACTTCCATCTTGATAATTAGCCGAATCTACTTCCTTGGACCAAATTCACCCACAACAATTTAGCTTCAGAGTCTTCTGGGAAATCTCAATTTATTATATTTTATGGTCAAGAACATCATCTTCCACTGCCAGTTGCACTAAATCAACTTCTCACTGTGTACAGCATTTCTCAGGACATGCATAACATTCTGACTGAGGTGCCATCCAATCTGCTTGTGGCTAAGGAAAAGAAGAGTGCTGATAGAGACTGTCGAGCTGTTTCCAACATCTTTGCTGGAGATAAGCTTTTGGTTTCAATGAAAAACATCAGTTTGAAGACTCATTGCAAATTTAGTTTTTAAGTTAATCGGCCCATTCCAAATAATTCAGGAACTGTATCCATTCATTTTTCATCTACAACTACCTTCTAAGTAAAAAAAAAATCCGGATGTTTTTCATATTTCCCCAATATGTCCTGGGTTCTCAACAAATTTTCTCCTGTATTCGAGACAGTTCCTGCTTCTGCTTCTGATCCAGACACAGAATATGATGTAAGATTAACCAAGTTGTGGATTGTAAGAGGAAATCTCTTCTGCTATAAGCCTGGAAGGAATACAGTCAAGAGGAGAGAGGCTGGGTACCGAAAGAGTACATTAATGCTCCAATTTTGCTTAAGAGATTGAATTCCAAGCTTTTCTTTATTTTGTAACTGTGTATTCTTGAGGGGCCCTAAATAAAAAGAGGGGTATAATGTTACACATGTTGCTTCTCTTCAGGGCCAAGCTCTGATCTCTCTCTCCATGGTCTTACAAGTGGCCTAGCATTCTTTGGTAACATCATTCTCCCAAGGCCTTTTAAGGCCCTATTAGACACACCCCTGTGTCCGAGAATTGAGATCGCTCTATATTTTCAGTTGCTGTGCATTTGGAGTTTACCTCATCCAGTGTTCTCTATTGCATTGATCTTTATAAACTTTAGCAATTTCTACAAACCCTCTGACCTGCTGTTAAAGCCTCTACTTGCTACCTGCTAGGCAATTCATTGTTTGCAGTAAGCATCACAAACAGATATTTAGCGACTATTTAATCTTCACTGCATTCATCTTTGCAAATTCCAGTGGTTAATATCAAGCACTCAGACCTGCTAGTTAACCCTCCACTTGCTAGCTGCTGTTTGGTCCATCATTTGCTATTATAATATCATTTTCTATTTAATGATTTTAACCCTTTTCTGCCCTCCTGATTCTGACCCAGCAACCTGACCATTCCTGCCAGATCACTCAACAAGCCAGGGGCTTCTCGAAGGACTCAACACAGACCATCTGTGTAAGTCCACATCCATGTACAGTGGTTAAAGGGTCAAAACTAGGTATCTCTTAGGACCTGGTAATCGGAGTAGCTAGTGCAAAGCCTATCAATGGAAGCCCTACTTAGAGCTGCTTGGCATACATGGATACAGCCTAATTACAGTGAGTCCCAAAAGAGATAATTATAAATATTACATGCAGAGTACATGAAGGTGTCAGATAGAGCAAGAAGTCTCTTAGTGACAGTTTCAATCAATAGCTATACAGCAGGAAGTCTGTGTGGAACAGCCTTCAGCCAATAGCTGCTGATCAAAGAAGAGGTGTCCTTTTTGACAAATGCTCCACAGCCCCATTTTGCTATTTCCTGTAGTGTTTTTAATCTACGGTGTAGGGAGCACCTTGGAAACCTGCACTTACCAGCAAAGACATAAATTACAACTCTAATATGTTACATGACGATAGTAGCTCAGTTTGACTAATTATGAAAATTTGCCTGTAATTTCATTTTAATAGCAGAATAATGTGAATTTATTCAATGATTCAATACTTTTTGTGTTGCAATTATTCACAGTTTTTAAAATGTTTATTTTCAAGTATTAAGTACACAATGCATATACTTTATAAAAAACTGGGAAAAACTCTTTAATATGTATGAGGCCAAACAGCTTTGCAAACTTTGCTAAGTCATACTTAACAGAGTAAAATTAAGTCTGAAATTATCTCTCGAGATATTGTGGTTGACACATAACTATAAAGCTGCTTCCCCTGAATTCTGTATTATAGTGCATTAGAATTTTCACATAATCTAATGCAAATAGGATATAGTCTTGAGAATTTATAGTCATGTAGAATACTTAAGAACTAATTCATTAGATAGTTTAAGCTGTGCCTGAAGCACCTTTTACAGCATGCACTGCATTATCTCTTAGTGCGCTGATACTTGCTAAGAGTTATTCATAATTGTACAGTATTTAATGCCTTCTTCAAGGGAAACTAAATTAATGAGTGCATTAAATGTAGATATTTTTGGCTTCTTATATTTTTCTTGTGTCATTTCTTTTTTGGCTTTACACCACAGAATGTAATATTTCATGATTTAACCGTTTTTATGTGGAGGAACAAAATGCATACAATTGATGCCATTTCTGAATACTGGAGAGCTATATACCAGAAATGAGTTTAAAAGAAAAAAGAAAAAGTATAGAGAAAACATGCGAACACTTTAAGCATAAAATGTGCTAAAATACAACGATAATACACATTTAAATAGTTAACATTTTTGTAAATACTGTCATTTAGCAAAAAGGTAGGCTTTATGTCCTGCACTCTGTCATGATTCAAAGATGGCAGCTACCATCAATCACACCCGTCCTAGATTTCAGGATGGGGCTGGGTGAAGCACCAGACAGAGGTCAGGTTAGAGCAGCATCCGGTCTTGCATCATAACCCTGCATTCCTCTGTTCATTGAACCTGACAGGACATGGAGGAGTCCTGACAGGACTCTGTCTCATGCTTTATGCAGTCCATCTAGGACGGGGTGTCATTGATAGTAGCTGGCATCTTTGAATCCTGACATTTTTGTTATTTTAGCAGATTTCTCTGAGAACCCTTTAAAAATGCAAAACAAAATACGGTAGATGTTATACCTGATTCACCCATTGCTGCAGCAGGTCAAAGTCAGTAGAACCTGAAGAGGAGAATTTCTTGAACATGCTAATGTTCTGAGAACAAGGGAGCCTGAAATGTGCAAGCATGGTTGGCTTTGGTGCTGTATACCCCCTTTCTTTTCTCCTCATCCTGTACATATTATTAGACAAGAGGAAGAGGAGACTGTGGCTACTGGCACTGACCACCAAGTTGGACTAAGAAAGACTAGGAATCTGCAGGATATTAGAAAAGGACAGCCCGTAGCAAATTAGACTTTTTAGGTGAATCCCTGTGCCAAATAAATTCAGATGTCTAAGTTATGCTTCTGTAAAATTCCCAAAACCATTGTATGGTAGTAGTATAATATCTGGTGATCTGCGCTGCTGGTGTGCATCCGATAAAGAAGTCAGAAGAAGAGATGAGAGCGCTAATTATTCTCTACATATTTCAAAGTAATTACAACTTCTTCAAGAGAACCACAAATGTCAGTGGTTCTCCAGAAGAAGCTGTAATTACTGTGAAATGCATGGAGAATAAACCGTATGGTCATCTCTTTGGAAGACTCTAATGTCTTGATCAGATGCCACCAGCAGTGCAGGTCACCTGCTGTTTCCCTACTACTAAAATTAACTCGTTAGATTTACCAACCTGAGGGGTTGCAGCAGCTGGAATCATTTTATACGATTTCAGTATTGTGTCTCGCACAACCTTAGCAGGTGAGCATAACAACTTCTAGTCATCATGTTTATCACTCAGGATAACACCATATTGCTCTTTCATTGTTCCCCACTTATTTTCTATACATTGTATGGTAATTGGTGTTGAAGTTCCTAAAGGAGAAAAATGTTGCGCTACCTAAGGCTACTTTCACACATCAGCTTTTTTATGTCAGGCGCAATCCGGCCTTTTTTTTAAACACTGGATCCGGCAAACTGAAATGCCGAATCCGTTTTTTTAACATTGACTTATATTAGAGCCGGATCGCGCCGCATGGACCTGCGTTTCGTCCGTTTTTTGCCGGATACGGCGTCTGGTCTCATTCCGGCATCTAGGAAAAACGACTACTGTAATGTTTTTTGTCTCCGGCCAAAAAGCCGGAAGCGCTGGATCAGCCTTTGTTCCCAATGAAAGTCTATGAGCGCCGCAATGCACCGGATCCGGCAAAAGCCTGATCCGGTGGCCTGATCCGGTGGCCTGATCCAGTTTTTTAGTCTGAGAAGGCTCAAGTAGCCCAGCCCACAGCAAACATATATAACCATGCCAGTGGGACCCTCTGCCATAGCCATGCAACCATCAAGGACGCTAGGAGCAAGCCACCAAAGAAGAAGACAGGACAATTTGGAAGAAGCAGCAGCACCACCCACCGAAATGGAGTCCAGGGATCACCATGAACTGGGACAGGAGGATACGGCAGCAGACGCCAGACGGTAAATGTCATACACCCCATTCCCCAAAACTTTAACCAACTTTTGTGTTTCAGCCAGGGCCATGCAATCTCCATATATTCATTGCATTTTTTTCTCTTTATTCCACAGAAGACGCCATCGTAGAGCACAGGCAGCAGCAGCACCACCCACCGAAATGGAGTCCGGGGACCACCATGAACTGGGACAGTAGGATACGGCAGCAGACACCAGATGGTAAATATCACACACCCCATTCCCCAAAACTTTAACCAACTTTTGTGTTTCAGCCAGGGCCATGCAATCTCCATGTATTCATTGCATTTTTTTCTCTTTTTTCCACAGCAGACGCCATCGTAGAGCATGGGAAGCGGAACCAATAGAGTCCGGCCAGCAGCAGCAGGACAGCAGATCTTCTTCTGGGAGCCCTCC
>VIAB01048091.1:0-17876 GCA_009801035.1 Oophaga pumilio | reverse complement strand
CAATATATGGGGAGCATTATACACTGGAGAATTAAATATGAGGCTCAACATACACTTGAGCATCATAGATAGGGCCGATTAGAAACTGTAGCATTATATATGGGGCCCATCATACATTGTAGCATTATAAATGTGGCCCATCATACACTGGAGCATCATCCATGGGGCCCATCATATACTGTAGCATTATAAATGGGGCCCATCATACACTGGAGCATCATCCATGGGGCCCATCATATACTAGAACATCATATCGGGTTCATTATTTTTGGGGCATCATATAGGGTATGGAGCATCATATGGAGCACATATGGGGCCTATTCTGTATGGAACATTATATGGAGACAATTCTGTATGGAGCAATATATGGAGGCCATCATATAGTGTATGGAGCTTTACATGCGACTCATTATACTGTATGGAGCAATATGTGGGGCTCATTATACTCTATGGGAACCGTCCTATACTGTATGGCACATTATATGGGGACCATCATATACTGTAGCATTATGTGGAGCTCATCATATACTGTATGGAACATTATATGGGACCAGTTATGTATGGAGCAATATATGGGGCTCATTATTCTGTATGGCTCACTATGTGGTGGCCATAATACTGCATGGAGTAATATACTGTCCGGTTTTTGAGCTATTGTAGAATTTAAAATAGATATCAGCTAGGTAATGTAAGAAGTGAAGTATTTGTTATTGTACTATACCTATATTTCTGTGCCATATCGGAGCATCATGAATTGTGGTATGTGTTAAAGGGGCCCACTGAGACTCTTTCTCCCGGGGCACACGAAAACTTGGAGCCAGCCCTACCCCCCCCCACAACTTTAGCCAAATAACCCCCAGTTTTCAATGCGTTACTATTATTATAAAGTAAATTAAGGTTGCCAAACTTAAGTAATAAGAATTGATGTAGTTGGCATTGAAATGAGCACTGTAGGTGTGTTTACTGTCCTCCACTCCCTGCCGACTTTGCCTCCCCATTGACTTGCACTGGGTTTCGTGTTTCAGTCGGACCTCCGACTTTTCCCGATAGTCGGCCGATTTCGTTCAACTCGACCCTAAAAAAGGCAAAGTCACTTATCTCTAGTTAGCTGCTATCCCAAGTATAGGTAGTGACATAGTAGTGTATAGGTAGCATTTATGGTACCAACCATTTAACGTACAAATAGAGTTTCTTGTGGTAATTTAATATTTGTTGGTTCATTTTTCTAGTACTTTTTGTTAAGTAGCTTAAAGTGAAAGTACAGCCTTTAGCGAATAGATTGCTTAAAATGAACAGTAATTGAAAAAAATTATATGAATTGCAATTATTGCTTTCAGCCACAATGTATTCATACAATTGAGTCTGCAGTCTTTGATATTTGTATCCAGTGACCTTGTTTCCTTGTTTTATTCCCCTTGGTCTTTATTGGCATTACTAACTTTACATCCGCGTTTAGCTTTAATCCATTTGATTGTATTGAGCTTGTATAAGGTATGTGATAACTTGGCACTAAGACGGATTTTAGACTTTAATCTAGTATAAGGGATTAAAAAAACTTGATTGTGACCACAGGCTAAAATTGTATAAAACGAAATTGAAGGACAAATGTAATTAAATAATCTTGAATTATATTGACATAATGCTGGTAGAATGTACTTTTTATTTTGTTTGTTGTGCAAGTTAGAAAAATATGTTTATACCCTTATATCAGTCCAGTCAATGACTCCTGATTGCCAGGTATCGCTGGCCACAATGACAGAACCTGGAGAGGCAGCAGTTACCCTTTGTACCGTATCAGGCTGTGCAAACCACTGGGACCGACGTCTCTGCTGAGCAGGCTCCACTGTGGCAGGAGAAGGATGGGAGACCGCATCAGAGATGGTTTGAGATTCCCCCTGTGCAGAAGTGGGAACTCGACCCCTAACACCAACTGGCACCTTTCACTCTGGACAACAAATCAGAAATCAGGGGTAACTGATATTGATATTTAACCGTGATCTTATTAAGGAGACGATAGTCAATACATGGCCTCAATGAACCATCCTTCTTGGCCACAAAGAAAAAGCCGGCGCCCAAGAGTGAAGAGGATGGTCTGATATGACTCTTTTCCAAAGCCTCTTTGATATACGATCCCAGAGCATCATGCTCGGGTACAAATAAATTGAAGAGCCGACCATTGGGAAATATACAACCGGGTACCAACTCAATCGCACAACCATAACTCCTATGCGGCGGCAAGGACGCAGATTTACTCTCACTAAATACATCAGAAAAATCAGCCAAATAGTCGGAGACATCTTCCGACTGGGGAGAGATAGAAAAAACAGGAGTGTCACTATGAACACATTGACAACCCCAACTGACCACAGACACAGACTTCCAATCCAAAACAGGATTATGAGTCTGTAACCAAGGAAAACCCAGTACAATAATGTCATGTAAATTATATAACACCAAAAATTTGCAATTCCCTTGGTGGTCCGGGTCAACCCGCATTATCACCTGGGTCGAAAACTGGGGTTTATTCTCCGCCAAAGGGGTAGAATCAATACCCCTTAAAGGAATAGACTTCCGCAGGGTTATCATGGGAAAACCACAACGTTTGGCAAAATCAAAATCCATGAGGTTAAGAGCTGCTCCTGAATCAGCAAAATCCTGAGCCGAAAATGTGGACAAGGAGCAAATCAAGGTAACAGTCAAAAGATATCTAGTCTGAACACCACCCAAAACAACTGAGCGCACAAAACGTCTTCCCCGCTTGGGACAGACGGAAATAGCATGAGAAGCGTCTCCACAGTAGAAGCACAACTTATTACGCTTATAAAACTCCTGACGCTGAGCCCCAGAAGCCACTCCATCACACTGCATGGGCTCAGGGGCTGGCTCGCAAGGTGTCACCACCTCTCGCATATTTCTACGCTCACGCAGACGTTTGTCAATTTGAATAGCCAAAGCCATAGAGTCATTGAGCCCAAAGGGGACAGGAAATCCCACCATAACGTCCTTTACAGTCTCTGCCAGATTCTTCCGAAAAAGAGCTGCCAGGGCATCGTCATTCCATTTAGTAAAGACTGCCCACTTTCGGAATTTCTGACAGTATAGCTCTGCAGCTTGCTGACCCTGTTTTAATGCCAACAAGGTTCTCTCAGCTTGATCAGTAACATTGGGTTCATCATATAACAACCCCAGAGCCTCAAAAAACACATCAACATCAGTCAAGACAGGATCCCCAGGTATCAGGGAAAAGGCCCAATCCTGAGGGTCGCTGCGTAACAGGGAGGTGACAATTTGAACCTGCTGTGCAGTGTTCCCCAAGGACTTCGGCATCAAGGCAAAAAACAACTTAGTTATTTTTAAAATTCAAAAATTTAGAGCGATCCCCAAAAAACAACTCTGGATTTGGAATCCTAGGTTCTACCACAGGCATCTGAGTGATATAGATTGCCATACTCCGAACTTCAACAGCAAGTTCCTCCACACGCTCGGACAATTGCTTGATTTCCATTGAAGAAAAAATTCCTCCTCAGCCCCCAGAGAAAAAGAGGGAAAAATGTATATATTAAAAAAAAAAAAAAATTCTGACAACTCTTTTTTTTCTTCTGACAACTCTGACAACTTTTTTTTTTTTTTTTAACTATTCTTCCCTTCTGTTGAGTACCATAGAATTTTCAGCAAGGCCGGTGATTCTGTTATGATTTGGTAACTGAGGAGGACAGGAGCAAAACAGCAAGGCAGCCAAACACCTGAGAGGTTGGGAACTAATGGGTTGCAGATCCCTAAACTAACAGCACAACTAGAAGCAGCCGTGGAGCGTACCTACGGTGATCCTAGACACCTCGGCACAGCCGGTGAGCTTGCTACACCTAAAGATAGAAACAGGAAAGCTAACTGCCCTGGAGTAGAGCCCCAAAGAAATAGGCAGCCCCCAAACATATAACGGCGGTTAGACAAGATGAAGCACAAACGCAGGCAGAAAATAGAGTGAGCAAATGCAGGGGCCAAACTGACTAAATAGGACAGGAAAGAACAGAATACTATCTGCAACCCAGCAAAACCCTAGCAAAACTTCCAACACTTCTGATGACAAAAATGCTGTGATCACACGATCTCGCCACCCTCTAAATCAGATCTCAGACTGAACAAGGCTAACCCGCAGCCACTCAAAAAGCAGGAAAAGAGCAATTGAACAAATAACAGTGGCTACAGAAAATGGAGAGAAGCACAGGCCCCAGGAGGGGACCCGGCTAACCTCCACAAAGGTGCAGACAAAAATGGAAATAGCAAACACAATAGAAATAAGCAGAAAATATCTTATCTGAAAGTAGCAGACGCAGGCAAGACACCAGCAGACTTCCAAATGAACCAGGAAACAACAATTGATCACTGGCGAGGATCATGGGAAGGCAGCTCTCTTATATCAGTCCAGTCAATGATTGCCAGGTATAGCTGCCAGCTGAGGAGGCACAGTCATTCGATACAGATTCAGTACCGACAGCACCCACCAGAGGGAGCCTCCGCTCAGAAATTGTCTACCAATCCGTTCAAAACAGTATACCTTTAGGGCTGAAAGTACAGCACAGCAGCCCAAACAAACACCGACCTAGAGGAGATAATGATGTCAAGATTCCTTACTAGCCACAGTAGTTCCAGTGGCGAATAGCTCCATCTAGAAGTCCAGACTGTAGTTAAGCACAGACAGCATCAAGGAGATGTACAGAGGACTGTAGGCAGCAGGACATGGAGAGGCAGAGCACCGAGTAATGAACAGCAGCAGTAGCAGGGAGTCCAACAGAAGCCAGGCAGGAGCTCAGGAGCCAACAGCAACAAAATACTCAGGCAAAGAGGAGCAGATGAACCGGACTTAAATAATAAGGACAGACAGGAAGTTCCATGACAGGGCGAGATACGAGACTCCAACTTGGATCAGCGCAAACAGGCACAAAGGAAAGTCCAGAATCCTTAGAGTCCCAAACTTCTTCCATTTATGGATTATGGAAGTCACCGTGCTCTTAGAAATCTTGAGTACTGCAGAATTTCTTTTGTAATCTTGGCCCGTTTTGTGCCTTGCCAAAATTCTGTCTCTGAGCTCCTTGGCCAATTTCTTTGACCTCATGATTCTTATTTGGTCTGACATGCACTGTGAGCTGTGAGGTCTTATGTAGACAGGTGTGTGACTTTACAAATCAAGTCCTATCAGTTTAATTAAACACAACTGGACTCCAATGAAGGAGTAGAATCATCTCATGGAAGATCACAAGGAAATGGACAACATGTGACTTAATGTCTTAGCAAAGGGTCTGAATACTTGTGACCATATGATATTCCAGTTGTTCTTTTTTTTAAAAATTGCAAAAAAATCTACATTTCTGTTTGTTTTAGTCAAGATGGGGTGCAGAATATACATTAATGAGAAAAAAATGAACTTTTTTGAATTTACAAAATGGCTGCAATGAAACAAAGAGTGAAAAATTTAAAGGAGTTTGAATACTTTACGTACTCACTGTATAAGGTGTAGGAGTTCATGCTTTCTAGTTATTGATCAAACACTTGTAGTTTTTATTGCTTTCCTCTGGATGCACAGCACCAAAACAAACTCATAAACATATATCCCTAGCCTTGTAAAGTCTCTAACTAAGCAGAACAGACCCTGGCTACTCAGACGTGGCTGAGCTATCCCCAGCTCGGTCAAGCTAAACAGCTGATACTTGTGGCCCTCTGCACACTGTCTGTGCATTTAATCATGATCACATGTGAGGCTAGGAGGAACAGCTTACAGTCCTTTCTCTGGGAGCAGACTTCATACCCAGAAGATGCACAATCCCACAAATTGCGACATCCACTTAAGCCCAAGCACAAGGAGCTTCCAGCGCCAAATAGGAATGTTCAACTCTGAGCACAGTTCACACTGAACAGGATGCAGCTTCCACACGGTTCTCTGCAGCTCTCACAAACAGACTGCTTTTTGCAGTCTCCATTCATAGACATACGAGAAAAGGTTGCACTCTAAAATACTAAAGCATGACAATATGGAATACATGAAATTTTGAATTGCAATATGGCTTTGGAGTATAAGGAAAAATTTGAGATGCTTAGTATAACATTTGGCCAAATATTAAAAGCCCACCAAACCATCGTCAAGGTGGTCTCAAGTCTGGTGAGTCTCTGACCTATGTGAACATACCTCTACTAGGCTGATATCTGAATATATGGGTGAATGTGAACACCTCTGACAGTAATGCCTGCATATATGGGTAAGTAGAGACCTGCTGTAATTAAAATCACCACCTGGTGGGGGCGGAGTGCTCAGTCAGTAAGCTAACATTCAAAAGACAAAAAAACCTGATTGGCACATCCAGACTAATGTGAATTAGTTGCAAACCAAGGGGTGCTACCCCTATGTAAAACATACGAGAAAAGGTTGCACTCTAAAATACTAAAGTATGATGATATGTAATACATGAAATTTTGAATAGCAATATGGCTTTGGAGTATAAGGAAAAATTTGAGACGCTTAGTATAACATTTGACCAAATATTAAAAGCCCACCAACCATCGTCAAGGTGGTCTCAAGTCTGGTGAGTCCCTGACCTATGTAAACATATCTCTATTAGGCTGATATCTGAATTTAAGGGTGAATGTGAACACCTCTGTCTGTAATGCCTGCATATATGGGTAAGTAGAGACTGCTGTAATTAAAATCACCACCTGGTGGGGGCGGAGTGCTTGGTCGGTAAGCTAACATTCAAAAGACAAAAAAACCTGACTGGCACATCCAGACTAATGTGAATTAGTTGCAAACCAAGGGGTGCTACCCCCATGTAAAACATACTAGAAAAGGTTGCACTCTAAAATACTAAAGCATGACAATATGGAATACATGTGCCAGTCAGGTTGGTGGGCTTTTAATATTTGACCAAATGATATACTAAGCATCTCAAATTTTTCCTTATACTCCAAAGCCATATTGCTATTCAAAATTTCATGCATTCCATTGTTGTGAATATCTTAGAGACGACTTCGGAGCTGAGGCTCCCTCCGGTGGTTGCTGAGGGTATTGAACCAATTAAGGAATGCGTGTCAGGTGGAGATGACTGGCTTGATATAAGTGACCTGAACTCCCATCAGCCTTGCCAGTAATCAATTGTTCTTCCAGGTCTTTCTTTGAGCTCAGTTTGCATTCCTGCTTTGATTCAGATAAATGAATTGCTGTTTTTTTTCCTCTGGTTGGATTTTCCTTGCTGGCTCGCTGCCTTGATGATACATCTTGTGCCATTACCTAAGTTGCCTTCCTCCTCCGAATGGTGCCTTTGTTCTTTCAGCACGTGGTTCGGTTACATGGCATTCCGGGAAACATTGTGTCTGACAGAGGAGTCCAGTTTGTTTCCAGATTGTTGAGGACATTTAGTTCTAAACTTGGTGTTCAGTTATCTTTCTCCACTGCATTTCATCCTCAAACCAATGGACAAACCGAGAGAACAAACTAGACCTTGGAGACTTATTTGAGACTAGCTGTTTCCAGCCTGCTAACGCTCGGCACGCTCATTGCTATCTAATTAACGCTGCTGGTGATTAAACTAAAGTAAATAATGACAATATTCAATAGTGCTTACGCAGGTGGTAAATTAGATTAAAATGAAGTTAATAACAATAATAATTGTGATGAACGGCACACGGTCCGCCACACGGTAGCTCGGGGTATCACGGCTTGTGATCCCTCCGTTGCCACAAATGTGACGAAAACGCGCACACACACGACGGCTGCTGCCGTCCGACCCAATGTGTCAGGAATAATCTGCAGGGGTTTATAATTATTCCACTTCCACTTAGGAACTTGCAGCTCTCTGGCACCCCCCTTACCCTCAGGTCAGTCAGGGAACTGCACCTAGGATAATTAGTCGCCAGACGGGCCACTTGGATGTGTGCTGGCTATTGGGCATGCTGCAGTGAGGGAATTATAATTACTCCGGGCCGCAGCCAGGCAGTACACTTATAAAACCCGATCCGTCACTGCCAAAGCCACCCAATAGGTTAACACTTTACACCTATTCTTTTTAGCTGCCACCAGCTACGATTTACTTAATGAACAATTTATCAAGAGGGTCCGTAGCAACCCCAAATCAGTAGCGTAGTACTTCAGGCATGTGCAAATTCGTTTATAGAGCAGGAGAAACAAACTAATAATTTTATATATTTATTCCTAAGATTGCAGGCAGTGTTTATACATTTTAAAAAAAAGATGTAACAAGCTGAGACAATACAGTTATGTACAATACAGTTAAAAATAAAACAGGATTAAAGGTGAAAACTTACATGGCACTTAGATCATGGCAAGACAGGCTGGGGGAGGAGCCACATGTCATAGTTAATTTGCAGATCTGTTAGTCACCGCATCACCGCCTGAAATGGGCAGGGGGGCTCACTGCAAGACTTATACATGTGGGCTGGCGACCTCACAAAAGGGGATGGTTTTCTGGCCACCTCCCCGGGCTAGAAGGTCTAGCTTTAAGTTCTGGAAGATCATAAGGACCATACCTCATCCTGGGAACCTAGCAGAATAATGGCAGACCTATCAATGATCTTACTTTGAAATGACTGTTCAAATGAGCCCAAACTTGGGTGAGATAGTTCATGGTGCATCCGAGAATTCCATTTCTCGGGTTCTGTTGGAGTTACGGGTTCAGCAGCACCACGGGAACGACGCCTGATGAACGCATGTTTCAAAACAGTAACTTTCGTGTTTCTAGCGAACGCTCCCACCGTGTTATGACCAAAAGAATGAATTCTCATAATGGCTATGGGATCTTTTCTGCAGGGTTTTGAGAGACAAAGGAAATTCCTAAAGAATTCCTGAGGTGGGAGGGATGAGAGGAGTGAACTGCAGAGAGAGAGGGAGGGGGGCTTTGCTCTGTGCTGGCAAAACGATGGGGGGGTCGTAGTTCTATGTGGAAAGTTCTAGAACAGCACAAGTAATGGAGCTTGCAGTATCATTACAATGTTCATTCCCCACCTATAGAGCAAAGAGAATATAATATATACCTGTTTATATGGGATATGTGTTGATTTCCTAATTGTCTACATATACTTCATCTTCATCTTCATTTCATACCCATGATGCATTAGAAATCTATAATACCTCTCCATGTCTTTGGACCTATAAGTTACTATGTTCATTCTTTTTATTTATTCCTTTTCTTCATTCTTTTTAGTCAGTCCCGCATATTACACAAAACTGAATGATACACACTGCATATTATACCGAGCATGTTACTACTACTATGCTGTATATTAGATCTACAAATATTGCATGTTACACACACACACTTTGCATGTAACCCACAATGGATATCACACGTACACATTGCATGTTATATACGATCCGTGGGGTCAATCATACTGTATGTTTGGGGCTGTGGGGATATCATACTGTGTGGGGGAGCTGTGGGGACATTGTACTGTGTGTATGGGTTCTGTAAGGAGGCCGGCAAAGCTGGTTCAGGAAAAAGACCACCGACTTTTTCATGAAGCTTTTTTGACTTGGAAAACTCAGTAGTTTTGCTGGTGTCTTAAAGATAGTGTAAAGGGTTGGCCGAGAGGTTAACTTACTGGGAGCTGCTGCATTCTTTATCCCTGTTATCTTTATTCTCCTGGGATGTTCACCTCCAGTGACAGAGGTATAGAACAATCAGAGTCAGAGTCCAGAATCACGTCAAACAGTTCTGCTTTATTTTCCTCCGGACACAGCACATCCAAGACACCATAAGTACGTCTTACACGATACCAGCAATACATTCTTTACAACTAAACTTCTTCCCCCTGCTACACCAGAATGGACCACAAAGTATTGATGTGACGAGGAGCTCGGTGAAAACGGCACTTCGATCTCTTCCCCTGGAGACACTTCAATCCAGCATAGAAAGACACATCTACTAGGTCGTCCACCCCTCTCTGGTTATCCTGCCCGGATACTTCTGATGGCCCACTCGCTAACACGGTCATGCACGACCTCTTCTGCTGAGAGTTCCCACAGTGGTTCTTCCACTGGACTACTGCTGTGTAAACACACTCACTTTGGGCTCACACTACCACGGTGAATCCTTCACCGGCTTTTTCAGGGGTTGCTAGTCCCCTCTTACTTCTACCCTATGCTCAGGACCCTGGAACGTGGACGTCCTCACACTCGCAAGGTCCACCCCCTACAGACATCTGCGACGAGGAAATCTTCCTGACAGATTCCTGCTTGGAGGCAATCTTTCCCTGGCAACAAGTCCCTAACCTCTTGTCCCTATTGGACTGGATGTGCTCAATGCCCCCCTCTAGTGTCCAAACCAAATACTGCATTGACATCTTTTTCTAACTTTCTAACTGGATCTATAACGTGCCCCCATTAGTGATCCGTCGCATACTACATCTAAACCCATATATATACACTACCCTACTAGTGCCCTCCTCTAGTGACCCATAGGATGCACTACCTACCTATAACTATATCTCCCTTACTCTTACATAACACTGAAAGCAGTGGGAGATTGTCAGTCCTTGGTTCACATGTATCCACCTGGTTTGGGGTAATGTATGGCATTATGCTTAAAAAGGCCTCCCCCATCTACGAGTATACGGTGGATATCGACATGTGGTAAGACTGTTCCATATTATTGATGTGCAATATATGAGAGGAAATAAGCACATACAGTCATTGATATTTTGTGGATAGTGTCCAGATAGATCTATCCCTATTTAATTTATGGTTAAGTCAGTCTGCTTTACTGACGGTTTTAATTAATTATTTTGTTTTCTCACAAGTCACTGGTGGTTAGGATACATTTTGTTGTTTTTTGATATTATTGGACGAAATTCTCGTTGTTTTTTTTGTAAAGGCAATTAAGTACGCTGATACCCTATATATGCAGGTAAACCACTGTTTGGGCGCATGGCAGAGCTCAGAAGGGAAGGATCGCCATTTGACTTTTCAATGCTAAATAGGCTGGAATTGAGATCAGACGCCATGTCATGTTTGCAGAGCCCCTGATGTGCCTAAACAGTGGAAACCCCCACAAGTGACATCATTTTGGAAGGTAGACCCCCTAATAAACTTATCTAGATGTGTGGTGAGGACTTTGAACCCCCAAGTGCTTCACAAAAGTTTGTAATGTAGAGAAGTAAAAATAAAAAAACATATTTTTTTCACAAAAATGATATTTTCGCCCCCAATTTTTTATTTTTCCAAGGGTAACAGGAGAAATTGGACCCTAAAAGTTGTTGTGCAATTTATCCTGAGTATGCTGATACCCAATGTGTTGGGGTAAACTACTGTTTGGGTACATGTCAGAGCTCGGAAGTGAAGGAGCGCCCTTTGACTTTTCAATGCAAAATTGGCTGGATTTGAGAAAATGTAAAAAATAGTTTTTGCATCACCACATTTTGAGAGCTATAATTGTTCCATATTTTGGCATAGAGTCATGTGAGGTCTTGTTTTTTCCGGGACAAGTTGACGTTTTTATTGGTCCCATTTTTGGGCACGTGACATTTTTTGATTGCTTTTTATTCCGGAGGTTGGAAATAGGGTAAACGATGATTCGTCTGAGAATATCACATGTTTTCACGGCTCGAGGGACCAATTCTGAAGGTTTCTTCACCACTCTAAATGCTTGGAAACATTTTTCATTGAGAGCAGCGGTTTTTGAATTGCAGCTCTTCCGTGGAATCCAGATTTGTTCAGATCCTGATGAACAGTTTTAGTGGAAACTGGGTTCTGTAGGTGTTCATTGAGCTCAGCAGTGATTTTCGGAGCTGTGGTCTTGCGATCCTCTCTCACAATTCGCTTTAGAGTCCGACGGTCTCTCTCAGTCAACTTCAAATTTCGGCCTGACCTGTGCTTTGCTGCGGATGTTTTTCCTTCTCTTTCAAACGCAGTCATTACTTTGGAGACAGTACCTCTTGACACGCCAAGCATTCGGGTACTTTCGGTTACACTAGAACCTGCCATACCAACAATTTGGCCTCTTTGAAAGTCCAAGAGGTCTGCCATTGGTATCAGGTTCTCATCAATGTTCTTACAATTATGCAAAACAGTTAATTTACATACACATATCACAACACAAATAATCAACTACAAAACATTACCATGTGTCACGGTTTTCATGTTTATAACATGTTCGAAGATTATGATGCCAAAACTTTAGGTGTTTCCATTATTTTGTCCAACCTCTGTATGTGGTCAGGACACAGACCTACATGAAGTATATACAAAGATATATATTGACAACCAGGGGTTCCAAATGCTGACCAGAGTGAAAAATTTGGAGTCTAGACAAAGATAGAGAGTAGTAAATACAAATGTAAAGGTAGTACAAAAGACCAACCTTATTGAAATGTGAGAGACCCCCTGGTTGTCAATGTATATCTTTGTATATACTTCATGTAGGTCTGTGTCCTGACCACATATGTTGCACTTTTTATCAGATATTATTGACTCACTTTTTTATAAATACCTGTGGTCCCTTATATACTGTATATGTATGGCTATTTGTGAGCTCCTTTTTCCATACTGATGGTTATATTTAATATATATGGGTCTAGATATTTTGCTGCTATACACCAGCTTAATTGCATGTGGTATCTAGGTGTTGCTGATTCCCTTGTTTTTCATGGTGTAATATACTATTTTACCAATTGATAATTTTTGCATTAAAAAAATTTGTACATTTTTTAATCTACTGCTCTTTTGTCCATGTCTTGCTTTTGAGTTCTGTATGTCATATAAGCTGTTAGCGCTGCACTCTGTGCTCACTGACCTCAGAGACTTCCTGACATGCACTATGCATGACAGGAAGTCTCTCAGCTCTGGTAACCCGGATGTTTTCATGACAACATCGGGTTACTATGGGAGCGATTGGGACCCCGCGTCATGCCGCGGGGTCTTCGATCCAAAGGCAGAGGGGCTGTCAGCCACTCTGCCTGCTCCGGAATGCTGCAATTATGTTTGATCGCAGTATTTCGGGGGTTAAAGTACCGGGAGCCGTCTGTGACGGCTCCTGGCACTTAATGCTGGTTGTCAGCTGTGACAATCAGCTGACACCCGGCCGCAATCAGGCGTGCTCCCCCCGTGAACGTGGCTGATAGCGATGACGTACTATCCCGTCCATGGTCATATGGGCCCAGGGCACATGGACAGGATAGTACATCAGATGTCAGAAAAGGGATAAACACAATTTTTTTTTACTTTCACGAGGATAACACAAAAATTGGACCCCAAAATTTGTTTTTTCAATTTCTGCTGAGCACAATGATACCCCAGATATGGGGGAAAACCACTATTTGGGAGCACGGCAGGGTTCGGAAGGTAAAAAGCGCGATTTGAGTTTTTGAATGTAAAATTTGCTGGCATAATTAGGAGACGCCATGTCGTGTTTGGAGAGCCCCTGATAAGCCTGAACAGTAAACCCCCCCACAAATGACACCATTTTAAAAACTAGACCCCTCAGAGAACTTATATAGATGTGTGGTGTGCTTCACAGAAGTTTATAATGTTGAGCCATAAAAATAAAAAAAAATCACGTTTTTCCCGCAAAAATGTTTTTAGCACCAAATTTTGCAATTTCACAAGGGTAACATGAGAAAATGGACCTAAAAAATTTGTTATTCAATTTCTCCAGAGTACACCGATGCCCCATTTGTGGTCGAAAACAACTTTTGAGGCACATTGCAAAGCTAAGAAGGTAAGAAGCGCCATATTGGAGTTTAGATTTTTATGGACTGGTTTGACTGTGCCATGTCACATGGGTACAGCCACTGAGGTGCCAGACCAGCCGAACCCCCCATAAGTGACCCCATTTTACAAAGTACACCTCTCAATGAATTTATCTAGGGATGCAGTGAATAAATTTATACCATTGGGCAGTGAAGAAAAAAAAATTACATTTTGACCACCAAAATTTGGTGTTAGTCCCAGATTTTACATTTACTACTGAGAAATGTGTAAAAATAGCACCAAAATTTGTCCCACAATTTCTACTGAATTTAGAAATACTCCATTTGTGACTGTACAGTACTGCTTAGTCACACGGCAAGACTAGGGAAGGACGGAGTGCTATTTGCTTCCTGGAACACAGATTTTCCTAGAATAGTTTGCTGACTTCATATACAGAGCCCCTAAGTGCTAGAAAAGCAGATTTCCCCGTCAAGTGACCACATTTTGGAAGTTATACCCCTTTGGAAATTTATCTACAGGTGTATTGACGATTTTGACTCCAGTAGTGGATGTTGCTGAGTGAAAATTGAAAATTGTAGTGACCAGCACATTGTAGAGAGTGGTACGTTGTAGTGACCAGCTCATGCTTCTGGAAACACACAACCATAAATTAGGCGGGCTCTCATCGCTACAGAAATGCTAGACATGTGAACCCTAAATGTGGTTAAGGCCGGTTTCACACGTCCTGATATTTCCAGTACCGGAGATATCAGTGTCCGTGTGTGTACTACGTGTGGCAACCATGTGCCGCATCAGTACCACATGGATGGCCGCCGGGGAAGAAGCGCTGTTCCCCTGCAGCAAGTGTTGAAGCTGGCTGTCATTCTCCCCTGTCGTCTGAGAGGGGACCGGGGAGTCCGCGGGTGAGTGTGGGTGTCCGGGGCTGGAGGACAGGACTGGTGTCTGGTAGACAGGGGTCAGAGCAGGGGAGAATGGTAGCTGGCTTCATCACCTGCCGCCGGGGATGAGCGCTTACAGTAGCGCTTCTTCCATGGCAGCCGGTCGTGCACACAGAGGACAGTGTGCACTGTTCTCCGTGTGCATGTTTTGCGGACCGTGCTGCCAGAAATAACGGACATGTCAGCGTATTTTGCACATGGACACACGATCCGTGAAAACACGCTGACATGTGCATAGACCCAATCATTTGAATGGGTCTATGTGTGTCAGTGTCTCCGGTACGTGAGAAAACTGTCAACACACGGACCGGAGACACTGATGTGTGAAACCGGCCTTAAGCCCACGTCTCACACAGCGATCTTGCTAGCGAGATTGCTGCTGAGTCACTAGTTTTGTGACGCAGCAGCGATGTCCCCAGCGATATCGCTGTGTGTGATATTCAGCGATGATCAGCCCCCCTGCCAGGTATCGCTGATCGCCGCTGAATGTCATGGACTTTTTTTTGATTGCTGGTCTCCCGCTGACAGGCACGCATCGCTGCGTGTGACAGGCAGGAGACCAGCGATCCGCTGGTAACTAAGGTACACAGCGGGTTTCCAGGCGCGGGGCTGTGCCTAGAAACCCGCAGTGTACCTTGGATACCAGCGCCCTGATGCAGGGAGCTGGTAACCAAGGTACACAGCAGGTTTCCAGGCACCGCGCAGCGCCTGGAAACCCGATGTATACCTTGGTTACCAGCTCCCTGCATCAGGGCGCTGGTATCCAAGGTACACTGCGGGTAACTAAGCGATGTTACCCGCAGTGTCGCTGTGCTGATCGCTGCCTGAGCTGCCTGTTTGGCAGCTCAGCAGCGATAATGTAGCGATACACCAGCGATCCTGATCGTTGTCGGGATCGCTGGTGTATCGCTATGTGAGACCCAGGCTTTAGAGACACTGAAGTTCAGAAGAGAGGGGGGCATTTAAATTTGGGAGCGTAGAATTTGTTGAATTTTTTTTGGGAGACAAGGAAACATTTCACTTTTCCAGAGCCCTTGTACTACCAGTAACATAGAATCCCTTTATATTTCCATTATTAGATGATGGAACCGAGTGGTTATTTGCTTTTTTTGTGGATTGAGTTGAAGCTTTTATTGGGAACATTTTACATAACATTTAGAATCACATTTATCTGGCACTCTACGCTGAGCCACTTACATTGGGGTTCCCATCTAAATTGCCGAGTCACTTGAAAAGTGCAGCCTGGAGTCACCATGGAGACCATCGGCAAAATACGATCGCATCGTGTTCTGCCGATGGGACCAGACAGGGAGTTCTCTCCCTCTGTGATGCTCCTCGACGTTGCTGTCACTATTGACAGCAGCATCAGAGGGATTAAACATCTGTGATTGGTGGGCATTGCTGCAGGGTGTCAGCTCTCATATTGAATGGCGGAGCTCAGATCAGCCTGCGCTATAGAGAAGAAATATATGTATGGCGACTTGTGGGAATGCAGCTCCCAGAGTGCCATACATATATGACACATGTCGGGAAGGGGTTAATAGCTGCTGCTTTAAAATAGCGGATTGCATTTCGAGACATGGTAGAAAAAAAAATCGACCCAATTTTCTGAATGAAATTCTGAATAATTTTTTATATGATTGTGTGAAGCTACCCATTATGTGATTGTGAGAGCTTTAAGCTGTGGCGAGTCGGGAAGTTCCTGTATACATTAGATCACCTATTTGCAGGTTTAGCAATTTAATGTATTAGTTATGAGAACTGTTACTGAGATATTAACCCTTTAACCCCCAAGAGTGGTTTGCACGTTAATGACCGGGCCAATTTTTACAATTCTGACCACGGTCTTTTTATGAAGTTATAACTCTGGAACGCTTCAACGGATCTTCACGATTCTGAGAATGTTTTCTCGTCACATATTGTACTTCATGATAGTGGTAAAATTTCTTCGATATAACTTGCATTTATTTATGAAAAAAATGGAAATATGGCAAAAATTTTGAAAAGTTTGCAATTTTCAAAATTTGAATTTTTATTCCCTTAAAACAGAGAAATATGTCACACAAAATAGTTACTAAATAACATTTCCCACATGTGTACTTTACATCAGCACAATTTTGGAACCAACTTATTTTGTTAGGAAGTTATAAGGGTTAAATTTGACCAGCGATTTCTGATTTTTACAACAAAAAGTACAAAACTATTTTATTTAGGGACCACCTCAAGTTTGAAGTCACTTTGAGGGGTCTATATGGCAGAAAATACTCAAAAGTGACACCATTCTAAAAACTGCACCCCTCAAGGTACTCAAAACCACATTCAAGTAGTTTATTAACTCTTCAGGTGCTTCACAGGAGCTGAAGCAACTTGGAAGGAAAGAATTAACATTTAACTTTTTAGTCACAAAAATGATCTTTTGCAAACAATTTTTTTATTTTAACAAGTGTAAAAGGAGAAAATGGAAAGATAAAGTTGTTTTGCAATTTCTCCTGAGTACGCCGATACCCCATATGTGGGGGAAAGCCACTGTCTGGGTGCACGGTAGGGCTCGGAAGGGAAGAAGAGCCGTTTGACTTTTTCAAACCAAAAATTGGCTGGAATTGAGATTGAATGCCATATCGCATTTGGAGAGCCCCTGATGTGCCTAAACAGTAGAAACCCCCCACAAGTGACACCATTTTGGAAACTAGACCCCCTAAGAAACTTATCTAGATCTGTTGTGAGCACTTTGAATCTGCGTGGAAAAATACGCAGTTCAATACGCAACATTTGCACTCACCATTAAGGGTGCAGTTTTTAGAATGGTGTCACTTTTGGGTATCTTTCACATAGACCCCTCAAAGTGACTTCAAATGTGTTGTGGTCACTAAAAAAATGGTTTTAGAAATTTTGTTGGAAAAATGAAAAATCTCTGGTCAACTTTTAACCCTTATAACTTCCTAACAAAAAAAATGGTGCTGATGTAAAGTAGACATGTGGAAAATTTTATTTGTTAACTATTTTGTGTGACATATTTCTGTGATTTAAGGGCATAAAAATTCAAAGTTTGAAAAGTGCTAAATTTTCCAAATTTTTGCCAAATTTCCATTTTCTTTACAAATAAACGCAAGTCATACCGAAGAAGTGTTACCACCATCATGAAGCACAATATGTCACAAAAAAAAGTCTCAGAATCATCTGGATCCTTTGAAGCATTTCAGAGTTATTACCTCATAAAGTGACAGTGGTCA